>JAQFXU010005074.1:0-12246 GCA_034693705.1 Spatulosminthurus flaviceps | reverse complement strand
ATTTTATTACAATCACGTACGGCGGTTCAAAATTCACAGAACATCAAAGTGTAGGGGCTTACTTGGTGGCAAAATATCGCAATTTTGCATGTATTTAAACGACATCTTTGCAATTTATTTTCTCAAAAACGAAGGCCCACATAGATATATGGTAGGTACCCTTGAAAAGCTCTTGGCGAGAGCTTTTGAATGATAAACATTTCATTAAAATCCGAGGGTAACACTTGAAAGATGTCCATTGTTAGTTTTTTCAGGATGTACGGCAACATTACTCAGTAGCTAAAATACCGTAGGAAAGTATAATTTTTCGCTTAACCGAGAATTTTGTGTCTACGACGCTAACCTTCCATCCCCACGTTTTAAGGGAATGAAGGATTGAAATTCGGAAATTTTAAGCATGGGAACACCATTATCTCAAAAACAATGGTCCGTTATTTTGATTTTTTTCCACGAATGATTCTAAGGTTGTATTTGTATATATACTATCTACTATCTACTATATTCCTGAAAATCAAATTTCTGAATTTCTATGCTCCATGCTCTGACAATAGTGTGGATAGGCATGGACGGGGAGCGGATATAATATTGGACATGAAAATGATTTGCAATGGTGGCAAAAAATTACATTTCCACTCGAATTCTTCATTACCGATTAATGTATTGTATTGACCTTATTAACGTGTTATAACGAAGACCCCGGTGACACGTGAAATATGACTTTGAACATAAAATTTTGAAAAGTTCTCCAATAGGTATACTTAAAAATCTTTTTTGATAATCTTTTATCTAATAACCATTCAGTTATAACCGTTAGGAATTTTTTCAAATTTGAGAGTAGAGACCTTCCACAGGTAGATATATCACTCCATATTTTCGTAGATTGAAAAAAATAGACTTCCTAAAGAATGGGGTTCTATGTTTTGTAATTAGTAATTTTTGTGTTCTAGAGGACTTGCATAAAATTTATTCATAAGACATTTCCTGTACTGAATTGTCTCAAATTGATTTGAAAGCAAATACAAGATAAAAGTATTCTAATCTTTCTTTAATAGAAAATATGTTACTTCTTTCCCATAACTCCTGAAATCAAAGTCTTAGTTTTATTCCATTAACTTGTCTCTGAAAATGATTGTATATTTGAGGAAAATAAAATGAGGTTGACAAGTGATTAACTTTATTTTGGAGGATGTTTAAATGATAATTAAACATGTGTCCCCGTCCCCAGACTGATAAAGTGTAATCAATTACTGAAAAAACCAGGTTATTTATAATAATTTTAAATGAGTGGGCGTTAAAAAATCGTTTTATGTTTAGTATACAACCACAAGCCCATGCAAATGTTGTTCCACATTCTATAAAAAAAGTCATTTGCATCATCTCATCAAACCTCGTGGCAATGGAATCCCAATCGCCAGGTGAATACCAGTAAAATCAAAAGCAAAGCTTATTTCCTCGCTAAATTCATACAGGGCTATGATCCTTTCATCTTTGATACATATGCAACCTGCGAAAATACTTACACTTTAAAAACAGTTGTAAGCAATAGAAAACTTGAGTAACTTATTTTTATTAACGAGACATGAATACCAAATAAGTAAGTTAGGATTACTAGCTGAAAACTGAAATACAATTACCTTGATGCATAAGTTCAGTATATAACTCTTCAGCTCTGTCTTGACTCTGCACGAAGATTAGAATCGGTGCCTCAATTCCCTGGTAAAAATTTCCAACGATGATGATAGATTGAATAACATATAGAAAATAAGAATGCCAAATTTAAATAATTTTGAATAAAATAATGGATATAAATAATTTGGGACATGAGAGTTGAGCTGCAGGTGCAAAGAAGGAAATTCTTTTAGTGAGGAATGTAGGGTCCATGGCAACAAAAAGGAGAAAAGTGTGCGTCACAGCTCAGAAAAAGCGAATTTAGGGCCGGAAATTTTATTTTTTGCATCGTGTAGAAAAAATCTTGGATGCAAAATGTTTCCGATGCATGTGGATAATTGATAAGGAATTTCAAAATCGCCAACTTATTAAGTTGGCGTTGTATTCGCTGACATCATGAGTAGTTATATTTTTCACTAGCACGCACAGCTGATTTTACAGACAACACAGCCTTTATTGCATACTATGATATGAAGTCGAAGAATTTGGCCAAGGGCCACAACTAAATATTGGGATAATTTCAAGTTTGAAATATTTACGACTCCTCATGCTGTGAAAGTCGAAGTCAAAACTGGCCAACAAACTTTTTCCTACCCAAGCATCTAGGGAAAACGTTTTGGTTCATTTCAATGTCCAATCTCATAAAACGTTAAAAATCAAAGTTATTACCTTTCTTACGAGGTCTCCGAATGAAGCTAATTTACCTGCTTCGGTCCCTGTGAACACCAGCTCTTGTTCGACTAAATCAACCGCGGCGTTCCTACATTACCCCCCAGAATAGCCATAAAAACGATAACATCATATTAATTTTACATAACATTAGTATCAGTAATGATTCAAAGCAAGTTCTTTCAATTCCATGCAGTTCCCATAAGAACATAAAAACTACTATTTCCCAGAAAAAGTCCCTAAACACTATGCAAAATCACATACAACTTTTCACTCCATCAAATGAACCGATTGCTTTACGACCGCACAACTCATTATAACACCAAAAATAACCTTTTACAAAAATTAAATAGTCTACAAATAATGTTCAAAATCTATTCTTTTATGTGCTTTCAATATTCATAGAAAGGTAAAAACCTCCCTAGAAATGCCAAACATTTTCTACCGTTTGTAAAAAACTACACTAAAAATTAAGAAGATGCACCATAAAAACAAAAGAGTCAGTATAGGTTATCTCTTTGAGAACCTTACTTTGAAACCCTTTTGAGTTTTCTCACATCACTTACGATTAGAAGTCTTATGAAGAAAAAAAATACACGGAAGGAAAACAAGTATTACTTTGGTCCCACATTAAGGACGATGGGATTTTCCAAGTGGGTTTTACAGAATTCTTCAACATCGTAAGCACAAGTGGCGCTGAAGAAGGCTCTCTTAATACCAGGCGAGTCACAGGCAGAATAGATAAAACCCAGTTGGTCTCGAAATCCTCCCTCAAACAGGCGATCACACTCATCCACAATCAAATGGACCACACTGTGAGTGAAGACAAAAATCATGATTGATGAACTTCAAACCTACATGATGTAGATACACATCCCCTCTCTTACATCCTTTACTCCTTCCAAAATTCTATTTATTTCCCATCCTATAATGTTCAAATGTTGTATAGCTTGTTTACATCTTACTTCTTCACTGAGATTCCCTCGTTTTTGATTAGATGTACCAGACGATTCGGGGTTGTTATAAGGATATCTGGAGAAAGGACAAAGCATCCTAAATCACATATATAGTCGAAATGCCTTTCACGGCAACAATCATATTACTTGTGAAATACGTATTACAAATTGTGTCATTCGAAATTCGAAAACATACGCTATGCCTAAGTTCGAACAAAAGAGTACAGAGAAAAACTTCGTGGTAGTTTAAAAGAACGTAGATACAAGTCCTGCTGACAGAGGTAACTCGATCAACTTATGGGTTGATTTCTACTTTACCGGCCCAGCTCCAAACTACCACCAAAACTACCACCAAAAGCATCTGGTGGATGCGGCCAACATTGGTAGTCGCTACCGCCAACATTAGCGCTCACTACCGCCAACATTAGCGGTCACTACCACCAAACTCTAAAATTACCTCCAAGTTCTTTCCCCGGAACAATGCATCCTTTCAATTTTCCCAAAGTGCGGGAGTATTTCTCGATGAGTGCTATCCTTCGGAAGGCCCAAAACTTTGAAGGGGTCACCGTGAAACTCACAAGAATCCATGAGGGTAATGGATATTTGAGAAAAGTTTTCCATATATTAAATAAGTATAAGGAAAAGACTTCTTTTGGTAATCGATTTTTATAAGGTTACGATGTGGCTTCGTGTATGAGCGTTTTCTTAACACGGCATTGCAGACATGTGCTTCATTTTGCAGGTTGTTAATTCAGAAAAACTTATTGGTTAATATTTGATTCGATGAAGAATGAATGTTATATACGAAAACTAAATTATTGTTGCCGATTGTGCGACCATCTATCAGAACTTAGTGGTAATTTTAGAGTTTAGTGGTAGCGACCATCAATTTTGGCGGTACAGCGACCACCAACAGATGCTTTTGGTGGTAGTTTTGGCGGTAATTTGGAGCTGGGCCGGTAAAGTAGAAATCAGCCAACTTATGAAATAGCAAGAAAAAGTGGCCCGACTTTGTACAAAGTATAACTTTGAAGAACAAATAATTTTTTCTATAAAACTACAGCTTTAGAACCGAATGTCAACAGCAATAATAATTGAATAAAATAATGAATAAATCAAATTTACTCTCACCGCACTTGGATGTTTTCTTGAACCTTTCAACCGTCACGTCATTCTTGTCAATCAAAAAACTTTTAAAACCCGTCCCTTCTGTAAGTCGCTGGCATTCTCTGAGTTTAATAAACGCACAAAAGCTCAAAAACACTTTTTGTTTTCCTCCCAAAACATATCATAGTAAAAAAATCCCTAGTTCCACGCACAACCGTCCCAATCATTGAGGGGCGAAGCACTACAGAGAACATTATATATCTTCCTTCCATTTAAGGTACAGAATCGCATAGTTTCATCAAGTGTTTCTACTTCAATACACGGCATTTTCTATCAATCAAGCACAAACAATAAGCGATCAGAAGAAACTTTACACTTTTGCTTATGGTATTTACCGTCAAGTCAACCCAGTATTTATTACCGAAAAAAATTGAATAAATAACTACTTTTTAGCAACACGTATTCATTCGTCAATAATTTATGCAAGGCTGAGATGATATACTAACTGACACTTAAATACATACAACAATTTATACATGACATTTACAACCAAATGCAACTAATAGCTGCTACAGGTTAAACTACACTAATAATAGTGCCCCTTTTTTACATCTGTTCCCTCCTGATCTTGTGTATTAGTGCGAGGAAATTAAATTTCAGGGGTTAAAAGCGTTCGTGAGTCAATATAATACGCTGACATGCAAGCGGATATAATCATTCAGCACAATAGGAGCTTCGCCCCTACAAAGACAAATAGTATATCCTTCTGGGGAGAAAGACAACAGACTCAGAAAGGAAATGAAATCGGTTAAATTGAAACGTTCCAAAAGTCTAAACAAAACTAACAATTTAAGAATCAAATAGACAAACACGACAGCTCACAAAAAAGGGAACGAATAATGGAAGAACGGGAGAGGTTCACAACAGAAGGAACAGAAAAGCGAAAAACAGTTGGAAAACTCTAAGTTAAGGATAGTACTCTCAAGAAAGTTGAGAAAAGAAAGCGGTAACTCCTTTAAACTTTCTCTACTCATCTTGAAGCAATATTACATTGACACGTCAATATGATTTCGTCGCAATCGTTCCCTTCTCTATACCACGAACATAAGCAATACGTACGACAACCTCCTTGTAGTTGCAGTTCCCGTCAGAATAGCTACCTCCAAGACCAAACGCATTACCACAAATATGCCTCCACACAAAAAGAGTACAACAGCGTGATAAAACTAGAGAGCGACTTACCGAAAAATCTGAGAAGCCAATTCTAAAGTAGGGACGAGAATGAGAGCTCTGAAGCCGACATTTTTTGGTTGTCCTAACATCATGATGACAGGTAGAAGAAACGCCATTGTTTTCCCACTCCCTGTAGGTGCACAAGCTAGCAATTCTCTTCCCTAGTATTCATTCAGCATACAAGCAAAAATATTATCATCAACTTCTCATCTCTCTCCACTTCCCCTCATCAATTTATAATCATTTCGTAAAACCTTACAAATTCATTTATCAACCCCTTTCTCTCTAATTCTCTCTCATCATTACGGCACGCAAGACCTCCACGTACTTATTAATGCTTTTTCCTACTCGTGTGGCCCCGACTAGCATAATAATATATTATTTTCACACACACACCAGCCGTGCCTGTAATGAAAGCCACTGCTCAAAAGGGACATACCGACAAGGATTTGCTCCTACAGTCTCATCCTGTGAGAGATTAATTTATCAGACAGCAAGACATGCTGGCATTGCCACAGACAAGATTTTTATTACAACACAAAACTGAGTGTGAGAGGCAGCTCTGACAATCCCATTTCGCTCATTCCATTCTAATCTTGTCTTCCTTCATATAACTTCCTCCTTTATAACCCGTCTCCTAGTTACTCCTAGTACCTCATTTGACATACCAAAGGATCATCAAGCATTCCTCATGCATACGTTAATATGCACGTGCCTACCTGCATGTAAATAAATGTCATTTAAAAAGAAAACCCTACGAATGGATCCAATAGACTACACAAAACTGTAATACTTACTAAGTTACGTGCACGATATATACATCATAATATCATACATGAAACCAAAAGAGGAAATCCTAATCATAACATCAACAAACCTAAATACTCATTAACTTCGTATGTATCCTTGAGGTGTTCTAGGTCACATTCATTCTCTGTTAACACCACCAACGGGATTTCGTTGCCCATAAAACTAAATAAAGCCGGAAAATGTCATGAACATGTAGAATTATTCTTACGTCGCTGATATGAACACCCTGCAATGAATCTTAAACATGCATAGTGTGCCATAAAAACATTTTGACGTCAAACATTCCAAAAAGGTTACAACGTATACCTTGAGAGTACCTATCAAAGTCCCACCTGATATTTCAGTTTGACTGACAGCGTCAATAAAGATTCCTTGAATATGTAGTATACACAAAAATATATGTATGCACACACACTATACTACAATACAAGAAGTGTAAAGACGGATGCATAAAAAGTAGTATTTAAGACTGCTAGGGTTTTCACGTAGTCGACTTACCTGCAGAATAATTGGTATTGCCTGCATCTGAATGGAAGTTGGAACTTGATATCCACAGGAAACAATATTACGCCATAGTTTGCTGTCCACTAAATTTGGAACCAGTTGAAAAGTCTCGCATGGGTCGGGGATATCAAATCCCCAGATGTGGATGCGGTTTGCATTCCGAATGCGGCTCACCTTATAAAATCCACGTATAACAGAATAAAAAGACGTAGAGAAACATTACTTGCTTTCCCTAAAATCTCTTCGAACATGGATACATCGGTGTAGCTTTTACTTAGGGAAGCAGAAATGGGAGAAGGGAGAACAGGGAAAACGAGAATAAAATGAACATTAGTTCATGGAAAAATTTATAGGAAATCTAAGTTCTACATTTTCCTTAAGATTTTATTTTATGAATTGACATAAAAGAGCTATTTACAACTTCTCGATGTACATCTCGCTCATTCCGAGGAACTTTTGTTCTTCGTTTCCCACCACACGTCTTCCCATGATAATTGGTAATGGTCTTAGGAGACGTCATCGTAGAGCAAGACTGAGGAGAGGAAGAAGAAGAGTCGCCAGGAAAATCTTGACTAGTAGCAACCCTAGTCTTTTCGTCTTTACATTCATTATGCCTAGGAGTGTTAAATATGTTCAAGTCCTCCTCATCCATACTCTGCTCACGTTTTCTCTTCAAAATCTTTTCCGACTTTATCTTGGTAGCTTCGAATCCTGGCATTTCATTCGAATCAGCAGTTTTGACCATCTGCATAATTACACAAGGCTTGTCATGACTGTAAATAAACTCAACGCGTATGCAAATCTCCGTCACATGCATACAACTCTGCTCATTCCTCACCCTGCACATTCAAAAATTAAGTAGTACCGGTGGAGGCTTTTTATTCTTCCAATTAAACGCACCACCCTACGTACTCTAACACATAACACTCAAATACCACCCCTAACCTTATAATAACCGTAATAGTAATGATACAACTACAAGCAAATATGAACTTAAGGGAGGTGGCGGTTACTGGTAAAAAGAAAAGAGTCCTTACACATGCTCTCTTTTTCAAATCTTCTCTTCCCTATCATTACGTTCTTCCTAGACCCAGAACTTCTAGACATACTTGTAGTTTATGCAATCATTTCTCAATTCTTTCCACCCACCATCATTTACAGGTGCCAAATTACAACTATGTACAAACTGTTAGGTCAACTTCAACTCAGTTAAGGCTGATGCTCTACTACACGGTACTTCACCTCACGATGAACATGATTTAAAAGTGAATGTAGTGGAAAATGCAGCCGTCAATTTATCCGAGTGAGCTTTGTCCTCACTTTCCTTGTTTCCTTTAACTTCGTTTTAACTTCAATAAAAAAATTAAAATAAAATAAAAAATAAACCGGAGACTCGGAATACAATTTTCCAGTCAAAATATTCACCACACTGAACGTGTATCTATTTATGCTGGGACATTCCTGAGGCATCCTACGTACATGCGTGTACAAACACATCTCAAGCTACACAACCAAATTTTTACCTAGACACTTCATTTCCTGGTCCCAGACGGTTATCTCATGTTAGTTACTCCCAAGAAATTCGTTTACACTCACCTCCATTCAAATAAATTAACTTCCCCTCTTTTCTCTATCACCATGTCCCGTAAAAAACCAAGTCCTATGTCCTACTTCCGATACTTTTATTACTTTCCACACCAGAACTTGACTGCCGATTGCGCCTCAAATAAGAAAGAGAAACATTCATTTTCACACAGACAGACATTATCTATCCCATCTCACGCACTGTATATATTACCGTAGTGAATGTTTCGCAGTAAAAAGAACTCTCACAATAAAAGTCTTTAGAGGATTGTAACAGCTTTAAAGGAGTTTTAATTCGCCGGCATACAAAAACCACTACATCAATCCATCCCTTGTTATCCACGTACTTATCCATCCCTGGGTAAATAGGATAAGTGCCTAATAATTCTCACAAAAGTAATAATTACTAGAGAGGACAGCCTCCCACTAATGTCTTCCAACTTTTCCCAGTCCCTATTTCATCGCCGCAAATAAATTCCCCCTAGATACAAGCACATAAAATCATCATTACTACTTACAATCTCTAGCTACTAACTGAACAGATTACCAGCAATCCTCCTCCCTTGAAAATCAAATGATACATTCTATTTTTGCTTGGAAGCATTTTATGACAACTTTCAACTCCTGCAATTTAATTTCTAGGCAGTAGGGCTAACAACATAAAATATGAGCCAATAATGAGAAGTAGAAAACCGGAAAACATGTTCACAAATGAATAATAAATTCGATCATATTTAATCTCAGACAGGGGCGCCTACACGTATTGTAAGACAAACATCTGCAGACCACAGTGACTAAAGCATAGTATGCTTATTACTGTATTACTACATATCCTGTAATCTTTCAAAGACGAGTTTCACTTTCACTCTCTACCTGGAAACGGAAACTAAAGCACCACATCATCTGATGCGTATACATACCTGAGTTCTTTACAAGCTTATCATTTCATATGGATTTCTTCAGTATTCTAATACTTATACCTCAAGTTTTAATACTCCATTAGTAATATGCCAACTGATGCATATCTATCCCTGTAAAGTGTAAATTTACTGAAAGACTAAACTAATCAGAGAGAATTTCACTGCTTATAGGATGCGACAAAGTACATACATTCGGAACTAAAAAATATGGTCTGGAGTGAGTACGTATAGTCATCGTGGAGGAGAGAAAAAAGCTTTTAAGAATGAGACCACACCCGCTCAAGTCTGAAAGGAAAAGACGCAGTAATTAAAAGCGAAACTACTGTGCAAATTTTAAAGGCAACTAGACTTGATGATGTAAGGCTTGTCTTCCGAAACTAACTAATCCCACAAAGACATGGGTGGAGACGACTCGGTATTCTTCTCTTTCTCTGTATCTCTCTTTCCAACTTTCATCAAATTTGCAGAACTAACTCTCTCTCTCTCTCCCTCCTTGTTAGTAAGTACATGCGTTCATATGTGCATACAGGTTTTTCTCCCCCCTCATTTATGTATAAACTACAAGTTTCTGTTTTCACGTTCGACATATCCCCAACTCCGTGCACTTTTACCACAAATACCAATAGCCCTGACTCTTGTTGCTATATTACTAGTGTTCCAGGACTGTTGTTCGGGTTGTTCCTGCCAAAGTTGGGCACGCTAAACAATTTTCACATCGGTTCTCCCGCCTGTATTTAACTAACATCAAACCGCTATATTCTACCATATACGATCTGTAATATAGTACTAAGTTGGGCTTGACTAGTGATACTCAATTCGGTGATTCACTTGACTTGCTTCCAAATGCCACCACTTCAAGCTGCTCTGTTAAACTCTAATCACATCCCCATAGGCAGGGGAACCCACCAACTATGAGAATTAATACAGATAAAGAGAAAGAGAAATAGAGACAGAGAGACGAGAAAGAAAGAAAGGAAATGCGTAGCTCCACTTTCTCCTTCTGGTACTTACATGTGCATAGGAAGAGCAAATACTACACAAATAAACAAGAGGAAAGCAACAAAAAAAGAATAAGGGAAATGAGTAGGACAAGAAGGGTGGTTTTTGTATAGAAGGAAATCAAGTAGTTGTCTCGTTTTAACCCGGATGGATGATGATGGTGTAAACTAAACTTATAGCTTCCATGATGTTCATCCGCTCAGTCAGTAGTCGAGAATTAGTCCTTTTCACTTCCCCTCACTTTCGATCGATGCACATAATTGGTCATAATTATTCCTACTACAATCTACACACGTTCAATGTAACCACACTCGTTTCACACACCGTATGTTTCTTCACATTGCTGCGCTACTAGGAAATAGAGTTCACGTTGATGCTCTTCCAATAGTGGTTATGAGTCCATTGTAAGTACGGGACTCTATGGGAATTTGATTCCTTATCTTTTACTGCTCGAGTTCCTTCTTCTTTCTAAGCTTCTATTTTCATCTCCCATATCTACTCAATACATATATCTCTAAATATCTTCTTCCGAAAAAGTTTTCTCTCACATACATTTTAACTGGTCACAAAATCAAACATGGTTTTATATTCACGCCTTATTGGTAGTAATTATCGAATGAAGTCAAGTCTTTCAATCCCTCTCACCATTTGTCCTGTTTCTTTGGTCCATGTAATGTACATAATTTCCTCAAATTAGAGGAATAAAGGAGCCAAAGACAGCCTTAAATTCCTCTCCTATGAGATACAACTTGCTACTATTTAACTCGCTCTTTGACTGAAGTTGGCATAGAGGAGAAAGTACATGTCAATTTTCTACTGATCATACATGTCGGATGTAGAGGTGAGGTATGTGATGTCTCAATTTTTCCCAACCTGGGACTGGCAGATTTAGAACAAACTGAGCCTCAAACCTCAATGATACTATGTACCATCCACAATAGAAAATTTTCTCTCTTGCTGCACACTTCGTTTTTGACAAAAATTGAAGTGCGTCACTAAATATGGTAAAAATATTTTTTTGTGAATCATAACTATCTTCATCAATTTGGAAAAATTTCCACTCCCTATCTTTACCATAGGGGCTGCAAACGGACCTGAAGTGCATTTCCATACAACAGAGTCAAACTAGATGCACTGTCGTTAAAAAGTGCATGCATGCATGCAAAAATTGAAAACGTTACAGAAAATGATGGAAATTTTTTTTATGCTGCACAGTCTTGCCAAAATCGTTTAAAACGGAACTTCGTGATATTGGAGGAGTTTAAAAAAATTCTGAAAGTTTCTGTGTTATTGAATAGAATCAGCTTCATCCGACCTCAATTAAGGGGTGTTTGTGGCCCCCTTACCATTGTATTGGAGACCAGAGCGTCAAATTTCAAAAATTTCACGCTATATCAGAATTTTGCGTAGAATTTAATGGTAAATACCAAAATCGCCTACAATGGGAACTTTTCACAGGAAGCCCTACGTAGAAATTGTCCATTTTTGGAGCATTGGTAGCGCTAAAGTTCCCAAAAAAACAGGGGGCTTAAATACTTAGTTAATTAATTGATTTTAAACCTTAATTAATCGTAATGCCTGCGGAACAATAACTCACTCGCGTGCACTGTTATTTACCTGCAATATTTAAACCCCCTGTTTTTTCAGGAGCCCATTTGATTTCACATACCTTGTCGAATGACCACAGTTTACTTTTTTGAGCTGAATCAAAAAAAGGTGATATATCGTCGGCGAAAGTCCAAAAGGAGCTATAATTTTTGTAACGTTATGGGAAAAACAAAATTATAGCTCCTTTT
>JAQFXU010005073.1:0-12247 GCA_034693705.1 Spatulosminthurus flaviceps | reverse complement strand
ATGGTAATTAATAATGGACACAATTATGGTCACAATTAACGTAATATTAACGTCATTGGTCAAAATAATGGTCCCAAAACTGGTCACAAATTATGGTGACAACTGTGGTAATTTATAATGAACACAATCATGCTCATGATGATGGTGACGAAGTGTTCACAATTGTTATATGATCAAAATTATGGTGAGAATTATGGTCACAATAATGCCATATAATTTTTTATGATCATCAAGTAGGTAAATATGCTTACCGAAAAACCTACCAGACCATTTAAAGCCGCATTCAAATTTTGAAGGATGTTAAAGGGGTTTCAAATAAAAATTTAAATTCTTGTTATCCAGCTGCTTAGCAGAAATCACTATAAATAAGGCTTAGGGTATAATAGGTAGCTATTTAGGGTAAATACTTCCAATACAACGCTTTTTATGCGCACTGAAAGTTTAAAAGTAAAACTGAAAATTTTCCCCCCCAAAAAGCCGTTTTTACAGATAGGGACTCGTGAAACTTCGAAAACCCCATGTTAAATGTCATTTAAATTTCCTCATTTTTGATTTCGAGCAAATTTTCGAAATTTCGCGAATTTTTTAAAAATTCAAAATGCGATTTGCAGATGGAAGGTATGCATCAGAGTAATAGTGGGGAGGTGTTCTAACATATTTTGAAAAAAATTTGAAAATCGGAGAGTTACATGTGAATTACATTACTTGTTAGTTTAGCAAAATAAATAATAAACAAGCCTTCCCTAGATTATATTATTTCAGTGTCTCAACTAATCGGTCAAATACAAAATATTATTATACCATTTTTTATGTATATTTAAATTTAGATTTAATCCTCTTGCTTCCATTGCATGTACAAAAGCTGTCCATACAGATTCAAGAAATTTACAAAGAGTGAAACGAGGGGAACCCTCACAAATTAAACGAATTAAAAAGCCATCCTGTGTTCCCGTGGCTTCGCGGTCTTAACTTACCAAAGCCAAAATATGGCCAAAATCGAGTCAATTTTAGTAAAATATTTATACTTTTTCTATTTTTGAATTTCAACGCTAAATTATAATCTGTTGATGTGACGAAATACGACGAAATAATATGTACAGTATCATGTGTCTGAACTTTACTTTGTTCTTCATGGGATTTTACACCGTGCTCAAAATTCATTCAATTTTCATTCCAATTTTTACGTCGAGGCAACCGTTTAATTTAAATATAATAGTCACTTCTTCCTTTTGATGATATAGAAATTTACCGGAAAGGTTTTACCGGTGAAGGAAAAAAATTCATAACATTTATTTATTCGCACCAGAATAGTATTTTGGAAATATTTTTTCATGTCTATTTTTTGAATAATTTGGAGTAATTGCCTGCATTTTCGTCTTGAATTTTTAAATAGTGACTTTATTATTAAAGCATTAATAAATATTCACCCCTAGATGGGTAATAATCATGCTGCTGGAGATGAATGGTTGCAGCATTTGTACAACCTACCACAAACAGTTATTATAAAAAATTATGATTGGTGTTAAACATTGACAAATTAAGTGACTTGCTTTCATATAATGAATTCCTTGGCATATGAGAATTTAATTTTTGCCGTGCATTATTATTATATAAATAAAACTCAATTAAAAAACATGAATCCCAAACATTAATTTTGTTGACGTAAAGAAGTTTTTTCGATTTTTAGCGTAAGGGTAAAACGCAGTAGAATTATTTTTTTCTGAAGGTGATACTTGATATTTGGCAAACTTGAGATTTTATAGCGTGGCCAAAATATTAATGATTTTTTTGAAAAACATTTTGGTATTTCAGTAGTAGGTAAACTCATACTGTTGGATCTCCAAATTTTTTTTCCATTGTGTAATATGTTATAAGCTTCGTTAATGCAAAAGTTATGCAATTTTTATCGGTGAAATTAATGGGACGAAATATCGCTTGAGAATTCCTCAACGTTGCATATAGCGATCTTCTTTGATAACGTGTGTTCCTCCGATCTGTTGACCTTGAATCCCTTGTTTTCTCCACCTGATTCGAGCTTTACGCAAATCGTAGTATTAATTTCAATGAACGGCGTCTGACTTGGACAGCTCAATCAGTTTGACCACACGAGGTACAAGATTCTCAACAAGAGTTATGATTTCTATGTTTCTAAGGAGCCACGCCGCAATCGGTTCAATAACGATTTCGTTATTAAAAAAATGCCGTGAAATCATTTGAAGTGTAAATGTCCTAGTAAAATTTCGTATGCGTGAAAATTTAGGCCAAATTGTTTTGTAAGAGTTTTTAAGAAAGAATTAATCAAGTCTACTTTAGAGTAACATAAGAATTATTATTATTTTAAAGTAATTTTAGTTTAATAGTAAACGAAATGTTAGGATTTTAGTGAGTCACAGAGACACAATAAAATTACAACACATATACTGACGAGTCAAGCCAGAATGCTATATGGGGCGTCCGTCTATTTTCGGACCTGATACTTATCCTTTTCATTCGGACAATCTAAGGGGGCGGGGCTTATATAACAGAGTAGCCCACTCTCATTAAACATTTCTTCTTCACCGAGTCGGACTTGAATGGACTCTGAAAATTACTTAAATGGCGTCGAACCCAAGCATAAAATTGAAATTCCCAAGATTAATTTTGGGAAGTCATATTTACGAGCAAATTGTTTGGGAACATATTTTTAGCATTTGAAATCTCATCAGTGAATATGTTTAAATAGTGAAATTAAAAAAAAAATCAAAAAAAGTTTATGCTCATTTTTGACCAAATTTATCTGCGACATTAAATACGATAAAAATAGCTTTTCTAATCCACGGAATAAAATAACATGTTTTTGCCAAAGTTTAGCAAACTAGCTCTTTTACCTTACATCAATAAATGAGTAGTCCCAGAACGAGTTGGTGCTAAATTTTGAATTCAGTAAAGCAAGCTTTATAGAGTAAAATCTGTTAGCTAGAATGGAGACTTGGGCCTGTCTAAACATTTTTAATCTCTTCATTTTTCAGCTATAGTGTGAAAAGTAGAATAAATTGTCAATACATTAAGCCAATAATGACTATAAGTATGTATCTGACATATCTATATTTTGTTGGCACATTATAACTTAGCCGAAGTTTAATAGAGGTTTGTATAAGGATTTCGTAATCGGCGTCTAAGTCCTGCAGTAACGAAACTTCCATGGAAGAACAAATATTCCGAAATTTCTGTACAGATTCACAATAGTATTCCCAAAAATAAGTATTTATTTTGTCATGCTTCTAAAATTTTGGTGTAGAAACATGACCTGGAAATTTGAACACTAAAAGTAGTATTTTCTTTCTAGCTTTCTCTATAATATTCTCAGAACCACATAAAAAGGAAATTTTTTATAATTTCCTACTTACAATATCACTTCCAAAGATTGACTGAAGTTTTGTTAGAAAAAATAACCAAAAGAGAACCCTAAGAGTAGAAGAATTTCTACCTTTGACGTTCACCCCAACTGCTACATCAAAAGTTATTTAAAAAATGTTAAATCAAATCAGTTAAGAAATTAGAACGATATAAATCAAATTTCGAACAGATTGGATATTTTATTTCAAATCTCCTTCCATTTCGAAAATGCCGTAAACTTTGACATTCCGAAATAAACGAAATTCAAACGCTTTTGATAAAATTTTGAACGTGCCCGCCCTAATATCTCAAAATTCCAGCTACAACTATATTTCAAGTGTTGACATCAAAATATGTTTGCTCTATATTAATACACCCATGAAAAATTCTTGCTTTGCTAGCAAGTGCTTTAAGAGTGAGCTATGGAGCCGGAAAAAACAATGGAACTTAATTTGGCACGGTCGTGGCAGGAGCGTGTGCAAAGAGTATTAAGAGCGCGGATAAAAAAGCCCATTGAACAGAATTTTGAAAATCTTGGAGTTGTGTTACGAGCGTGTATAATAATGTTGCTAGTAATTATTGCCCACTCATCTACCCAAAGGATGGTGCACCTAAAATTTACTAACACGGTGTTGAATTTTTATAATGAATATTATCAACGGCGTTCAGCTATGTCAAAGTAAAATAAGAATTACTAGAAAAACCCAGCCACATTATGGAAGTCAACTCTCTGCGCTAAAATGCGAAAGAATCCCCGATTATTCCGTTTTATTTCACAAGATGAACCCTTTAAAATTCAAGGATTTTACGTTAAAGCAAAATGGGTATTTTTACAGGATCTGATTTTCCCAACTCTACGTTTTCCCCCTTAAAATAAAATCATACAGAACAGGTGAAGGGATTGGATTTTTCTGACGTATATAGTCCATTTTCGACTTTACACGGTCATGCTAAACATAATATCCGTACTTTTCTAACATACACATGTCAAGGCTTTTGTGCAGAAAATAATTATCAAATTACTCGCTTTTGACCAAATAATTATAAAACCAGTTTGTAGAATTTTTTATTTCCCACGTAAGATTTTTTTTAATTTGAAAAAATACTTGGAAGTTTTCAACTTTTACATTTGAAATTTTGAAATATTTTGAAAATTGTGAATTTTGGTTTAGAAAAAAATGGGACGAGTGTTTTTTCAATTTCAGATTGTTAATTATTGATTCTATTGATGAATTTTTACGGATTATTTTAAATGTGCCTGTCAATATAATTGATTGGTGGGATAATCAATCCACAAAATAATATCTATGATGTTGACGCCACACTATGCAATTGAACGGAAAATGTCGGGTTGTCGGGTAGGTTAAGGCGATGGAATTACAAAATTAGTGTGAACGATTAAACTTGTGTGTGTACGTCGGAAAAGAGAGACCGGGAATGAACTACATTGTGAAATATTATGTGTATTATCTCATTAATACGCATTTTGCAAAAACAAGCAAACATACGTTTTGTTTTGTTTGCATAAGACAGAATTTCAAATTGCCCTGGATATCTGAATATATTAAGAAATTCGTTTGTCTAAATTTCCAACTGGCGTCGAGCCTATGCCACAATTTTAAATTTGACGTTCAAATGAGATACACTAAATAATCTATTTCCTGATGGAACTTGAACTTTTGTAAGTGCACCTTTTTGCAATATCTTGATTGGCTCAAAAACTTTTAAAGGTAGATCTGTTGAAAATTCGTATAACCACAACGTTACATGCCACTTTTCTTTTTTAGAATCTTAACCCAAACACTTTGACGCCACTCACATGTTTTCTTCGTCCATCGGTCTTCATGTCTCGGAGACAAGTACGTGTAACATTTGGACAACGTTTTTCTTGATTTATTTAAAAACTATACACCACAATATTGGCAAGTAAGTTATAAGTAATTACAAACAAATTTCTATACCATAAACATGGGAATGGTTTTCCAGGCAATTTTAGGATAAAATTTAAAATGTGAGAAAATTTAGTCAAAATTATTTTCTAAACGAGTTTTTCAAGAAAAATTAGTCAATTGTACTTTAAAGTAACGTAATAATTTGTATTAATATTTTCTCAACCAAAATAAAATTTTCTCCAATGGATCCTTTCCAGAAATTCCACTTACAAAATAAATATTATGCTCAAAAGAGGAATTTGTCCCGTTTTGACGCCGTTTCCTTATTTATAACAAAATTGCTTAGCTCCCAGACACCAAACACAGTTGTTGTTCAGTCTACTCTTGTTTGTCAAATACGACACGAACAACATGTTTTTACTTAAATACTAAACCCGCAAATGCGTCAATAGTCTTGTACATGCATACGCGTTCTTCTACAACAAAACAATTTTGTTGTGGACTTTCCATTTATTTTGACTCAAATTTTAATTCTTCACCCATTCCATATAATTCTATGCTCATGGAGTTTGAATAATTTGCATTAAGGAAAATAGCTTAAAAACAAATAATTTCTTGCGTTAGCACTCGGGCTCTTATTCCTATTAGTGAACATATATTATCGGTGTATCCAAGATGTGAATAAATTTCAACATCCACCCTAACTGCCCAAACTAATATAATGGAGTGGCGCCAAATCATAGCAAAATCAATTAGTAAAAAAAACATGAGAGTAGTCAATCATATTTAGGTTGATACCTATTTTCAAAATTCGTCAAATCACCTAGAGAATTGCCTAGAGAAACATAATTTGTTGCATTTTTCACATTTTATACGTTCAAATTGGGTCAAATTAGTGAAAATGACCTATTTTGTCACATAGTGCTTTGCTCTCGTGGTCATGCGTATGAAATGAGGAGAAAAAATACATAATGAACTAAAGCCAAGAAATTGGACTGCATACCATTTCATTTATGAGGTCATGAACTGGGAACACATTTTTGAGCATCTTGAGGCTATAGTAATAATAAACGGCATTGGGGCTTAATTAAACTTACCATTTTCTCGAAGCACAACGTTACTGGCAGTTAGCTAAATTTTTATGAAAAAAAAATTAATTTATGGTGTACAGTTTTATTTAAAATAAATTTCTGGAGTTCAAAATCATTGAAAGTAACAAATTAAAATGATTTGACAATTTAATGAACTAACCTAGTCACAAAGTTATGCCGTCTCTATCCAACAATGTGGTCACGCGCAGGCGAATTTTCAAAGATTTTAAATAACATCATCGCCGCTAAAAGTTTGAAGTTGGCGGTTTGAAAATTTTCACATCCACACCCGGTAAAACCCCAGGGAATTCCTATGGAAGGAATTGGTCAAAGGAAAAAGTTGTTGTTTCCATTTTTTGTATGAATGAGTGTCTATTTTTTCAGGAATAATAGTAATTTGTATTGATCATGTGAACGGTGGTAGAAATGTTGTAAAATATATTAGAAATATTCCGGGGAATTTATACGAAACCATTCTGAATGATTACAAAAACATGTTATTTCCGCACACAATCAATAATCTTCACTACACGAACCCACCATTCGATTAATCACCTTCGGATTAGCCACACGAAAATCTGTCGATCTTTGTCGTTGCATAAACCCGGTTTAAGAAATTATTAAACCGGCGTCGACGGTTAGCAGCACAATGAAATTAAATCATTAATTTATTAGAAGCCATCAATGATGATATTTCTTTGGGATTTTTTGGTAATGGTGAGTGGATGCTAAAATTCGTTTTTTTTTCAAAAAAGGTTCCTTAATTTATATTTCATGTCCTCGGGTTATGTCCATGTTAATTTGCCTAACCTGCAAAACGAAATAAATGATAAATATTTGGAAATAATCAAGGTAACATTTTCCAGGGTTAAATTTTAATAGCCTTCAAAGCTAAAAATAACTTTTTTGACATGCACAATAATAATTTAGCCAACATTTTAAGCTCCCATGTTCATTCTACTGGTCAGAGCATAGGGCCCAAATACATATTTATTTCTTTAATATGACTGATCGGTGAGACAAGTTGATCGGAGCAGGACCGGGTCGTCAAATGTGCGGGTGTACCGAAAATGTGAAAATAAAAAAAAAGTTGAGGATTTCATATTATGGACACACCAGCAGTCTCGAAGCTTGAAAAATTAAAAATCTTGACAATAGCCAAGATTTGTTCGAAATTGCCAATTTTAATTCTATTAGAAAATTCCTAATAAATTCAATTTTTTTTCAGTACTTTTCTTTTTAAACCTTCCCTTAAACATACAAGTTATTTTTTGAGCCACTATTTCAAAACATATTGAAAGTTAAGAATTGATTTCCTCAAGTAACAGTTGATATACTGAAGTAGTAATTATTTCAAGGGGGAAGTGATGTTATTAAAACTCTATTTTTTTCTATTCAAATGTGGTTAATGATTTATTCAAATTATGTGTAATGAACAAGTGGCAGGGTTCATAAATAATAAAATTCTAAATATTTCCCGAAAATTATATCCTGGAAATATAATTCCCATAAAACTTTTTTATCGAGTGATTGTAACGATTTAAAAGAAATTCTACACGAACCAGTCTTTTTCATCTAAATTAGCCTTTATTAATAGTTTTTTACAGACTAATATGTCATCCCCAGCCATTCTCACATTTTTAAATAACTATTTCCATGAGTTCAATGCATAGGTTGATTTTTTTACATTTTGGGTTAAAATATAGACACTTCTGTTGTTTGATTAAAAATTGACTGAATTAAAAAATGAAACATCTTAAAGCTCTGCCAGGTTTGAAAAATTTAATATTTCTCTGAGAAATAATCAATGAACTGGAGCCTTGAATTTTTACTTGTACCATGTCTTTACCGAAGTTAGATGTTCTCACATACTGTGAAGTATTTATTGTACAAATTTGAGATGATAAATATGTCTCAACAGATCTTTGCAGTTCTATTAAGCGGCGCTAAAATCTAAAAAAGCTAAATAGGAAAAAAATATCACATCATTATTTTTGATATTATAGATTGGATTGAATGGATTGACTGTCCCTAGACCAAAAAATTGTAACTCTCGGCCCAGAAGCGCATCAGGAGACTAGATCGGATCAGGTCGTTCCCTAAAACACTAATATCCCAAACTTGACATTCCTATCATTGACCAAGCCATTGCACCTGACGAAGTTCAGGGGGTTATACATAGAAAGAATGTCCGCAACAGTAGTCGATCACAATAATACTCAAAAGCCGGAGTAACAAGATTCTCGTCGATCCAAGGAGAAGAGATATTAAATAATCTGTGAAAATTAATTTAATTAAATTAAAAACTCTTGTGGTTTAGTCCAATGTATAGTTAGTTAGGTTAATTAATGTATTAATTTAATTTAGTCTATAAAAATTTCGAGAGATAAGTTTATAGCTTTATCTTTCCATTAAAAAATCATTATGAGAAGAAGGCTATTGAAAAGTATTATGTGTATGAAAAGTGTGTATGTTTACCAACTACTGCATCATTCAAACTTACACAAAAATTATTGCCTAAATATCGTAACGAAGCTGTGAATCAGAGAAGGTTTGTCCTACATTTGCAATTTACCCGTGTCGCCACAGTGACCACCATTGGAACTCAAACTAGTTTATTCATGCACTGAAATAAATCTCAATTACGTATCCACAAACATTCTACAGACTTTACTCAACCATTATTCATTTAATACTCATAAACTAACAACCAACAATATTGTATGAGCTGATCAATTTTTTTCGATTCTGCTTTTAGAAACATACGCTGTGGAAATGATTGGCTAAGGGAACGGAGTTGCTCGTTGTGCATCAGCTTTTGAATTTGCTTCCGCAATATTGGCACTAACTGATGCAGAAATTAAAGTAATAGCTGTTGCGGCTTGTTAGATTACAAATGATTGCAGACTGAAAGGTTGTAGCACCAGTAACATACCTTTCTTCAACAGCATTATAAGCAGCTCGTTGTCAACCAAACGTCCCCGTCTTTGGAGTACGGCTACTATCTCAACTGCTTAGATTTCAGAAATCTAATTCGCTTAGAATTGAATCTATGATTATATTGTTATTCGTGACAGTCGTCTACAACACACAAATGTATACAATGTTCGCTTAGAATTGTAATGCTACAAAACAATGACTGGACAGTATTAACACAATTTACATAGCCATGCTAGTACTACCACTGTAACGTCGTGGATGAATGCCTGACAAACTAGCAACTACTTATTATTATTATATTAGTCGTTGGATAAACGTGGTAAAGAGTGAGCAGTACATTTTGGAAAATTCGAGTGCATACATTCTGCTCCAATTTCTCCTTGAAGTCATGGGAAAACGAGAGGGAAGTGAACTAGCCCTAGCAGATGACACAGAATGGACTGTCATCTGGGAAGGAACCAGGGGCTTACTCGAAGCTTCGAGAGTGGGGGAATAAGCTGATAGTTTTCGGCATCGCAATGCTCTTGATCTTAGGGATGTTTTATCGAGAAGGAACTGATAAGTGAATCCGGGTTATGGAGTACGAGCAGTATAGAACACTCTCCAAACGAATTATTCTTTCTAAACACCTCGAAATTCCCCATTTGAATTTGAAACGGGAACCTTTTATTCGTCATGAGAGCCTGGACCAAAATTTCATAGATAAAATGTCTACGAAGCTGAGCCTTGATTATTAATAGTCATGTATTTACATTAAAAATTTTTTCTTTTTAAAATTGTTTACAGTATTCCAGTGAGTGTTGCAGAGGAGGCTTTACAATAATTATTGCTGCTTTACAACGACTAACGAGATTGTAATGATTGAATGTTTCTTCAAGGTGTGTTTAATATAATAATTGTATTTTTAAGTAGATTTAGTAGAATTATTCTACTTAATAATTGTATTTGTACTTCAACTGCATTTAATTTTGTTCCAGCCTAATTAAGATTATATCGAAACCGGTCGATAAATAAAGAAACAAGAATAATTATTACTGTGTGGTGGTTGAGAAGATTTACTACAAAGTATCCAATTATGCCAATTAGGCTGTATGGAAACACAACTTTCTATATAAATTACGAAACAATGTGTGTTCCTGGATGGTAACCACTAATTTAGTGATAATAATTTAGTTAAAGTAATATTTTACCACGAAATATTTATTATATTACGAAGTAAGTAAAAGTAAATGTAGATGTTTATGTAATTCAATCGTGGACGTCAATAAAGAGTAAAATTGCTACCGCTCTGCAACCCCAATGCGTTTGTCTTGCTCACTACTAGAAATTCATCAGGACTGTCACTCATTCCAAGGAAAAATGATTTTTCGCGTTCTTATTTGGGAAAAAGTCACCCAAAATGATTTAGAAATATTCCGGTTTATGAATACTGGAAACTATTTGAAAGAATAATTTATTTATTTTATCAGAATTTATGTTTTTGATTACAATAGTTACAACCTTTCAACCGGTCCAAAGGATTAATCCATCCTGGAATGTCCATAGCCTATTTTTAGATTGACTTTGACACAATTATTTACTTTGATGGAAAATTTAAGTTTTTAAATTCTTGATAATGCACAAAACAAAATTAAAAATCATATTCCATAAATCCTGACAATTGGAAAAAAAATATTGCCACACTTTGGTATCTTAATGGTGTTTGTCAAAAAGCAAAAGGAAATTAACATAATTGATATAAATTACTTAAATCCAATACAAACTACCCCTTCATTGCGTGGTTTCACGTTTTCAACCTTCGTTAAATTTTTAATACGAACTCGATTCTTAAACCAGGAAAATAATTAATAACTATAATAATAATAACTACAAGATTCATCAGTTCCGAATTTGCAAAACTGTTGTGCGAAAATGTTTCAACAATTCTTAAAACTTTCTCTGGCATTGCTTAAAATTTTATGATTTCCCCTGATGAATACTTTTGAAGAAATAAATTTCAGAAAGGTAGAAAATCATTTAAAATTTATTTGCAAATAATTTTATTACTTAGGAGGGGCCTGGCATTTCTTTTAAAAAATTAATCCAGTGGCCTCAAATCGTTCTTTGAGTACCTTAAAAATCTGATCTGCCTACGTAGAATATCAAAGTTCTGCTATTAATTTTTATGCCAACTATATATTGAAAAACCAAGCTATTCGGATCGATCTAAGGATAAAAAAAACTATTTCATTGAAAAAGAAATAACCGTGACCACCAAAATCTACTGTCCAAAATCCTGTCCGTGTCCATAACTTAGCCGTTAATGGACCGAATCTCACAAAATTTGGTACGTAGAGTTACTGGGTGATTCTAGAGTGGTCCTTTCAAATTGCTATTTTCACCGAAAAACCGAAAAATCGGTTTTTCGGGAAACTGAAGATGAGGAAATCGCTAAATTTGGGTCAAAACCTTTAGTCGCCAATTTCAACTCATTCGGATGTTCCAGTGCTGAAATATAGCATTGACTACTTGTTACATATCACATCCCCCAAACCTGGGGTATGCATTACGAGTTCTTTTTATTATTTTTCTTGGGCTACCTTGAGTGTCCTCAACCGGAAAAAAATATTTTGGGCAATGATCGTGCCTAGTGAAATGTTGTGGTCGATCTTTGAATTAGTTGTACAAGCTCTATTAAATCTTAACCCGGGCAGAACCTCGACAGAAAATGTGTAGAATTGAGTCAAATAATCGGATTGCTCTTAACTAAGCGATAAATCTGAATCTGACGACTTGGGTCGTTCAGTTTGTTATCATTAAGTCTTTACTGCAAATGAAAATCAAGAAATTTACGACAAGTAGCTAGAAACACATAATATAAAATATATTGAGTGGCGTCAAAGCCTGGCAAAATAAATAATACACCAACCATCCCTAGATTAGGTTTCTTCACTCTCTCAACTATTAATC
>JAQFXU010005072.1:0-12247 GCA_034693705.1 Spatulosminthurus flaviceps | reverse complement strand
GTAAACAGGCAAATAAATTCTGACGTCAAACTATTATAAAAGTCGGCTTGGAAATTATCCCTTTGCTTACTTTTCAACTCTTTATATCTACATGATTATAAAAAAATCTCACCACAAAAAGTGTTTTTCTCACAAGACAAAGTATGAAAGTACCTGAAATTGAAAAGTGTTAAAATACATACCAAGTTGTTTTATATCCTCGTAGATTTTTATTTTGCTTTATAATGAGAACTCACACGCTCTTTTAGGCTTGGTAGTTGATATGCTAATTGCCTAGGATTTATAAAAATTTAATTAACTTCAAAATTAAGAATGTTTCCTCCTTATCATGTAAAATTCAAATTTGCCTCTCTTTTATTTCCACTACTGTTTACCTATACATGTTTCTATTCATTCGGATGATGATGATGACAGGACAAAGTAACCCGAGCTCCTTGAAAGAAACTAAAGAAAGCTCCTTAACTTATATTCCAACCTAGTACATTGTGCATACATGAATAGTCACTTTGTGTTGTAATAGTTGGACTGCAGTGTATGTAAAGTAGGAGAGTGTATTTCATTTCTCTATACATATCATACACAACCCACACAAATGTGCAGTAAATGCCCCTCCTATTCTTACATGATGATGGTTGGGAAATACCAAGGAGGAAAAATAGCATCTCTCTCTCTCTCTGTGAAGTAGTAGTAAAGAGAAGGGAGAGAAAGTTACGGAAGGATTTTGAATGAGAAGAGTTAAAATTGGTAAAAGAAGGAGGCGGAGGGAAGGAATGAACAGGAGCTTGAGCGATGTTCTTAGTAGTCGTATTCACTATATAGAAGTTGACTTTATACATGATGGAATTTGGCGCGAGTCAATTTCTTGTGGGGTTCGAGTCTGACTTCTCTCTCTCTCTCTCTATCACTGACTCTGTGTGAACTAGCAATCCTCGAAAACCTTTTATCACTGGTGGGGAATTCGCTAGCTGGTCTTGGTATTAGTATGCTTTGTATAGTACCAGTGTATTACTACTACTGCAAACGTACAAGGAGGAGCAGTTTCAATACTCCACGTACACCTAAGTATTGTATCGTGCATAACATGAGGGTGTCCTTACATACAGTACAGTCCTGGCTGGATTTTAAGACCCTGTAGAAAGTTTCATGGGAGATTCCTCCGCCTAGAAAAAAAACCACAAGTATGTTATGTAAGAATGGTATGGGTCCATATGTAAGCATAGCATGCATTGCATTTTATCATCAAGAAAACTCAAAGAAGGTTTATGTAAAATGTATAATTTTACTACAAGCTCCCCGCTATTGCTATTTTTCTATTCAGCAGTTTACCTTCATCTCACTGAGAGACTTCACTGTATTAGTGTATGATAGAAATGGGTAAACATATTCGTACATATGCTGAGAGTTCGTCAAGGGTATTTTTGTAATTCCTTATACACTAGTGCCGAAGAGCGTGCATATCAAGATGAAAAACTGAAGAAGCTAAACCTCATAAGATGAATGAAGTTCTTTACAGGGGGAAAATTGTAGCTAAATGAAAGGCAGAGAATGTGTAGGTGGTTGTGTATTGTGTATGGTTTGTGAGAAACAAACGCAAGAAAGGTGTTTGCTTCCTTGGATATGTACTAATAAATATTTGGAAGGAGAGGGAAAAATCGTAGGAGAGAGCGAGAGGAGCATTGGGTATAGTCACACTATGTGTTTACATGAGGACGTGGAAGGAGAAGTGGAAGTGAGAAGTGCAAAAGGAGAAGAGACGTTCCATTATCCCAAGAAAATGTGAACCGAAGTGTTCTCAGGAGCCACTAACTCTCCGCACTTTTCCCTCGCACATACTCCTATACTTTTTTGGTTATTTTTTGTTTTATTACGAAATGTTATCAGGACCCGCAAGGAGAGTAGGTTGTAGTTAAAATTGGAGGAGATTCTCCATATGTGACATGAGAGGTACACACTCGAGGAGAGATTTTAACAAGTATGCTCTATGTGTTTACACTGTTTACAGGAGCTGTTTATATGCATTAAAACTAGGAGTACTGCATATTGAAAACATTTGTGAGAAATAGCTCGTGTTACATCCACTGTTCTTCTTCCTTTCATGTAGTAATGTGTGTGTAGTCTTAAACTTGAGAGAAATTTTGCCTTAGTCTTGAATATCATGAAGACACATTAAAATAATGGCCCTTCTACTCTTCCAAACTGTTCCTCCACTCTGGGCTCTATATGCATAAACTGTACTTGTACACAAGCAGATATGAAGGTTGTCTCTGTGTGTGTGGAAAATTTGAGCCGGGATTTTTGGCTTCGTAACTTCATAATTCTCAATGTATAGTAAAAGGACGTTAATACCATGTGCATATTCCATCCTATGTTTAATATCCCCTTTGAAGTATCATAATATTGCTAGTGTAGTACTTTTTCTCATGAAATATATTGTGTCATAAATTTATGGCCTTGCTTTTCATATTCCTTTGTCATATCCACTGTACTAAAGAGAGAGAGAGAAAGAGAGCGAGAGTGAGAGTGAATTTTCCCTCTTGACATTATATGTAGCCCAAGCATATGGAAATGCAATATATTAACAAGACCATTACGCTCACAATAGTCTTTGGCGGTGACAGTTGACCATATCTGTTCTGACTGGAGTTGTTGTTGCTGTAGTTGGGCTTGACTCAAAGTAGAAATTCATGGGAGAGAAGGGAATGTAATACATAAGGAAAATAGTACAAGTAGTATGAAAAATATCCAATGGACCTCTAAATTCCCAAGTTTCAAGAGGAGCTACACAGTTGAGCTTTTATCTTGGAAATTCAAAGGTGGAGTGAGGCATTGAATAAACAATTGCTCTTCTCACAGATCCATGAAATTGCTAAGGCAATGAACTGCCGAGCTGAAATGTGGCGGATGTAAATAGGCGAGAAACTGGTGTGTATCTTATAAAAGGGAATTGTTGGGATATTTAAATAAAATTTCCCTTCCAACCATCTTCCTCTATATTTTCAAGGGTTTTAGGACTATACTACTGGAAATTGAGAAAGAGAGAAACATTTCTGGAGGGCTGTGTAAGAATGGAAATGTGTAAGTGAATGTAAATGGAATGCATGTGCAAGAATAAGAAATTACGTGGAGATATCGAAAAAGCCTTCCTTTCTTTCTCTCCATATCTTTTGTTCTAACTATATTCCTCGTCCTCCACCTTATTGTCCTCCAGTATTTGTATAATTAATGAGCCTTATCGTTCTTGTGTTCTAACCTCATGTATCTATAGGGTAAAGAGGAAGAAAGGGAGTTAATTCTCTCCTCTTGTCTCTCACAGAGGATTCTTTCTGGCTAGGAACTTCATAGAAAGTAGAGTAAGAGAGAGAAAGAGCTTGGAGGCTAAAATCCTTTAAAATTTCCAGCATTTTGTTCAAGGGAGTGTAAGGATTTGATGTGTATTATAGTGTCGGTATTTATGCATTATGTTCTAGTATACTATCTCTGAACTGAAGGAAATCTTTGAAATGTTATGCTAAAAGTTTCACATCTCTTTTTCACTCTTTCTCTTTGCTTGAAGTAGTATAGAAAGAAGAATACATGGTATTTAATAGAAGCTGCTGAATGAGAGTAATGAATACAAAGGGAGAGGGAATTTATCAGGAAGCAAGGCTTTTGGATGGAGTGGATTTATTTACAGGGAGAGTACTAGTAGCTTGTGTGTGTATGGCTTTATTAGCAGATTGTATGTATGTGGAGGGATGTATATGGAAATGTGTATTATTTGACGTATGTAGTATTATTATGTGTGTGCTTATATATATGTTGTGTTTTATGGGATACGTAAACACTGTAAAATTAAGTACCCATATGCTGGGGAAGATTTGTTGTAAAATCATTGGAGAAGCAGACACGCAGACGGTAGTTTTATATGCACATTAAGTGTGTACTTGAGCTTTATTTTATTGAACTTGCGTAGTCTCTGTTGGAACATTCGGGTTTCTACTTTATTTCTTTGCGAGACGCATATTTTACTTACTTTTGACATTCTCTATTTTATCAGAGAGAGGAAGAGAGAGGAAAACAAAGGTGCGAGTTAGTACTATTACCGACCTTACTTAAATTCTAATTTTGTTCATACCATCATTACACACTCTAAGCGAAAGGATTAATGATCCGCTTTTAGTAAATTTGTTACTTTCGCTCCGCCTCCATCCCTCCACCTCTGTAACCCTTTTACTTCGACCATTAAATATTCCAAAAAAGAATAAAAGTCGGGAACGGGAAGGATGGAAAAGTTTTGGAGCTCTTGGGTATTGTAAATGTATGGGGAGATTTGGTGTAGGTATGTGTTCTTAGGATGGGGACGGTTTCATGTGTTTACAGCTGGGACATGCTAAAATATATGCGAGGATCGATTGACGGAACTTTTCAATTCTTCATGCCTTTACTTGAGATGCACTTATGCTGGTCTATGCCTGATTAAAAGTTGGTTTCAATTTTGGTTTTTTTCTTGAGGTGGAACTTGTTTGGGTTATATTTTTAAATTACGTAGGAGTTTATTAAGAGCTTCATGATGTGGCGATAGGTAGTGGATTTGAGCTGTGTTCGCCTCATAGGGGAGGAGATAGATTAGCCTTGTGGATGGTTGGAATAATTATTATTCTAGTGTTTTTCATGTTGTCGTTAAAAAGATTATTTATTTTTGCATTAGTCTTGCAAGCGGAGCAAATAAAAAATAAGTATCGAATGATGTTTTAATGTGGATTTTCCCCTGTCCTTGTCCTTATCCTTACGGTACTTTTCCTTCGTTTTTCTTTCCAACGTTTCAAGTAGGATAGGAGTTAATGTTATGGTAATAGTGGGTTGGTAGGAATGCATTAAGGATTTTATTATTGTTATTTGCATGCACTATTGTCTTCAGAGAATGTGGCCTTTTTCTGAGGGATTATTATGTAGCCTTGAGACACATATGAGAATCGGCATTTTAGGCTCAAGCATAGTACAAGTGCTGTCCTGTGGGGACAAATAACTTGAGAGGGATTAGTGTTAATTTTAATTAAACCTCTCTTCCCGGACTAAGGTATATGAAACTTTGTGACATAAAACTTTAAACGTGCTATGAGGTAAGTTTAAGCGGTTGAAAGTTTCTAATGAAAAATGTACTAAAAAAATCCGTTGGTCTTTGAAATTAACATGGAAAAGTTTCAAAGATTAAGTATATACAATAATTCGGGAACTCATCTGATCCAGTTATGGGTAGATCTTTTCAGTAGTTTATGTATATGTAGAAGGATTTCTAAAAGCAAAAATGGAAGGGAAAAATGTGGAGTATATGAATGAAAGGTTGGAATTTTTATTGATCCGTTTATATATGTTCGGTTAAAATAGGTGTGATGTGATCCATAATACTATGAAAACAATCGTCATTCCTAATTTTGAATGTAAATGGTCTACATAATTTTATCTAATATTTTATGTCTGCAAAGGACAATAAATAATTTTATTGTATTATAATTATCAAGTCATTGCAGTTTATGTTCTATTGGAGATTCCATTCATTCCAGTCATCCGGATCCATTAAGCACATTTTTTGCTAATTTGTCACGTTTATCAGTACATTATTGTTATCTTTTTTTTCTGCTGACTACAGCAATATATTTATATTTTCCAACTTTACATAAGCTTCAGCAAGCTTGAGCATATAAACTATGTGTATCGGCATTCATGTCAAATGTAACTATTGCTACTCCGAACATAATTTTGGAATTTTATCTATAAATAGAGGTAATTCTATAGTAGTCTTCTATTGTATATAGCTTAATATAAACAGCTGGGCTATTAGTGAATTGTATAATAATGGCACCGTTGAAATGAAAGCTTATCCCACTATTTTTTGTTATTTATTCCTGACTTCTTAACAACGGACTCGTATATTTTAGCACGGATATAAATAATGATGACGCGAGTTATTCTATTCCTCGTGGTATTCACATTACATGGCCCTTAGAAGCCCTTATCTGATTGATGATAGGAACGAATGAAGCCTCCGCATAACATTATATGGTATGCATATAATATAAATATATGTAATTATATATATATATTGGAGCTGTCTATTGGGTATTATATAAATGCACAATCAAGTAACATCAAACATGTAATAATGCATTGAGCTACGCAAGTGCTCATTTATCTTAAACGGTGGTAATCAGTATTTGTTTGGATTACGCATATGTATACATATGTAAAAAGTGATATATTAAATTAAGCTTGAATGAACTAGTGAGTAATGATACAAAAAAATAAAAAAATGCTGAAATGAATTTTGTTGAGCGTTATTTTACTGGGCGTCAATATTTAGACTCGTGTGGTAAACTATGTAACAATTTGTGTAAGAAAATGAGAGGAATTTATTTAAAGACAAATAGTATGTACGTAAACGTTTTTTTTATTTACTCAAGCATGATCACATGGGGATAATTTTCACGCTCTTCTTCTTCTTTTAAGTTTGAATGAAGTTCAATAATTACAAATGGTTTAAGTTACAAAAAGTATTTTAGGCAATAAAATGAATGGAGTTGCTACGGAAGGTTGGAAGTTCCTTCTCTTTTGTTTTTTTCCCAAAGTTTATTACACTCAAGAGAAGATAAAAGGTTACCATGTCATAATTAAGTTTGTTCCAAACTAATCTCTTTTATGATGCCTTTCAAAAGCTAATTTGTGGAGATCCAAGACTTCAATTGAATTCTTCCTCGAGTATAATTATAAGAGAAAGTGAGAGAGAAAGTGAATTTACTGAGAGTTTTCTCTCTTTTTCTTTTCTTTTTCCAGCTACGGAGTTGTCCTGTGGGAATTACTTACTGGAGAAACACCATACAAGGGCATTGATGCTCCGGCTGTCGCATATGGTGTCGCTGTCAATAAACTAACACTTCCAATTCCATCCACTTGTCCCAAACCATGGAGAGACTTAATGGAAGGTATGTATTTTTTTATATTTCTTTCCTCGTGGATTCTTAATGAAGAGAGAGAGAGAGAGAGAGAATCCTGTGTACAGCTCAGAGCATAGAACCTCACGAACTCATGTTATCTTCAAAAGGAACAGTGGCCAGCTTTTGTTGGAGAGAAAATAATATGAAATATGTATGGGCTTGTGTTTGTACGTACATATACGTTCCTCTGTATAAAGGTAGCTGTTTAAGTGTATTAGCTTAGTATTGTAGTAAAAGTATATGTCTAAATGAGAAAACTGTGGTGTGAGTAACTTTAGCACTTTTATAATGTCTCAAGTTCCTTTAGTTTATTTAGCCTCGTCCCTTTTAGTACATACTAGATGTAATTACTAAGCCATGTAATGATTAAAGAGCATGTATATAGAATAAAGAGTAATAATGGATGAGAAGTACGGTACCGGCCTGACCTATACGTATGTATTTGCAGTAGCTTTGAAGCCTTTGTATGAAGTCAACTCTGGGAAAAGTTTTAGTTTAAACTACTAATGTTTTATAGAGCTTAGTTAGTAAGTTATAGTTTCTTTTCTTCAAGTCAGGTATGCCCTAACATGTGTTTCCTTGTTGACTCTGCCTTTAGTCTTTGGTGGAAAGTTTTCTTAAACTAATGACGATAGCTTTTCAATTTTCTTCAAGTGTTCGGCAAAAGTTGTGTGTAAGGAACTGAAGAAGAAGAAGAATGTAAAGGGGGCTGTAGCTTATTCTTATAGTGCTGTATACATACGCTAGGACTCGCTACATGATTACATCTGCAAACTATAGAAACTGCAGTAGTTTTGTGTAGGAGGATTGAATTTATATACAGTATTAAGGTTAAAACTGTGCCAGGAATTTTTTCAAGTCCAAGGTTTTTAAGGGTGTAATAATAAATTGTGTTTTATATTTACAATATATATTTCTAAAAATATGGGTGCATTTAGTCTGCATTAAACATAGTAGTTTTACCTTTCCAGTAGGATATGGATGTGCTTCAGCTGAAATGGCTCTTTGCAATATGAATGCTTGGGATTTTTTTCCATTTTGACTGAAGTTGCTATTTCTTTGAAGTTTTGTTGAATACAAAATGCTACTTGATCTTCTTAAGCTATGTATTTTTCATAGGTTGGAGTTTTTGGAAAAGTGGTTTTTAGCGATTGAAATCTATAAGAACTTGTACTTTATATGGTGCCTCATGCATCATACATGTAGCATGCATAAGAAAAAGTCTGCTTGTTTATCTGCATGATGATATTTCCGAGTAGAGAATGAACTTTTGGGAGTTTCATGGAGGGAAAGCTTTCACCACTAATTTATTGAAGCATGTGAACTTGGGACGGGGGGACAGATCTGCTGATATACTGTAGTGGTGTAAGTAAATGTAATATTTACACAACAGTACATGGAAATTGCTGGAGGGAGTAACTTCATACAAATAGCGTTATTTTGACACAATTTACAGAGTGATTTCAGTTGAATCGTATGATTTCATCTTTGGAAGTTATAAGCTCATTAATCAAGGTGCTGGAAAGTCTCGTGCTGGAATAGAAAATCATGCCTGAAATGTATCGTTGATGTGAGCCTTTATCTACTAAATTATCTATATCTACATATGTACCTACGTTAGTTGCTGGGAATTCTGCTGTACATATTTTTGTAGTGGGAGGCTTAGCATTATTGTAATTTGATATTTTAAACATTCAAACGTTAGGTGGTTGTAAATCTAGAAATGTTGTTGTGTATAGTGGTGACTAGAGACACTACAGTGAGAAAGGGGAAAGTGGAGTAAATATTGATATTCACGCTGGGTTTAGCACAGTAAGGGTTTAAAATTTGCTTGATTCCAAGAATTAAACGGAGTGTGAAAGGGCTCCGGGTGATGGGGATGAAAACAACAGGTAAAAGTTGATGTTATTAAGGAGGAGTCACCTCAAGCGACTCATATAAGTCCACATTACATGGACCAACTTCTAACATTTCCTTGTAGATCATTATATCCCCCTTGCCTCATTTGAGACCTCATGCATTCACGTAAGTTTGACATTTTCAAAAAAGCAAATTGGAACCTGGCAGAGGGCCAGTAGCGTGGAAAAGTTCAGCTATATTTTCCTGTTTATGAGAGAGTTTTCAACATGTACGTCCATACATATAGAGAGTGCTGGAAATTTCATGTGATATACTCCCTGGGATATGTAGTAGAGGACATAATATAATAAGTAGTGTGTTCAAAAGAGGTAGTTTCAGCTGTACCTGTACGCATTGGTAGAGCTGCTATGCTGTGGGTAAATGGTAATTAAATAGAAGGTTAGGTACATGAAGCGTGTATGGAGTTGATGGTGAGAGTTCATGGTTCACTTTTATGACCAGAGGCAGGAGACTAGAAATGAGATAGACTCAATTAAATCGCTCTTTAAGTATATCTACATATCTTATTAGTCCTACCATTACTTTCTCGCTCTCTCTCTCTCTCTCTCTGCGTTGTGTACGTAGATACGTGTATGCGTGCGTTTTTCTATGAATTAGTTGGGGACGGAATCGAAATCCCATCTCGGCATCCAGTCTCTACCATTTGATTTATCTAGCAATTTCACTCTCATTAGCCCATTCTCATGTAACCCTAGTCAACTCATGTGTACTTACATCACAGGTTATTTATATGTGTATGTGTGTGTGCATGTGAGAATAAAAGGTAGTGCTGGTTGGTTTAAGTATGTAAATTCTGTGTGGTAGAGGGATATGTAATTTGAGCCGATTTTCCCGACCTCAACTCTGTGTATACGTGGCTCTCCAGTCTCTCGTCCCTGAATTTACTCACTATTACGTACTAACTTACCCTAACCGGGCGTGAGAGAATACCCTCTGCTTGACAGATTTATTACGAGCAATATTCTTACGAGGTGCAGTAGGAATAGGAGTCTCGACCCATTTGAAATATTCGCCTGCATTTGAATTCAAATAAAATAAACCCCATCATATGGTCTCCATATAAATATAGTGCATGCAATTTTATGTTGTAGAGGAAGTTCAAGCTATTGCCCGTTTAAACTTTTTGTAGCATGTACTTTTTTACAAGTTATGTACATGTGTATGTATGGATATGACAACTGGTGGTACAGCTTTATCCAAGCTTGTATCATTTTGCACTTGACTTCCGCAAGCGAAAAAAAACTTTGCGTAGAAAGCCACAACCGCAGTAAAAAAAATACGCTCGGTACACACTGACAGAGTAAAATTAGGTTGGTGTTATAGTTTTATGTAGTATAGTTAAAGGGGAAGAGTTGAAGCGAGAGAATTCTTTCCAGGGAATAAACATAAATACGTTTACGTTCTTGATAATCAACGGCGTGTTTGTATGTCACATTTATGAAAGCATTGGCCTAGTCTCTTTTCACTATGAGTAGACATAGGGAAACAAACATATGAACGTACGTGGGATTCTCCCATGCGTCCCTGTATCAAAGGTTAATGATTCCATGGTTGAGTTCTTCTCACAGAATTTGCTGACTCGGAGACATTTGTTTGGCTTCATTTCTGGAAATAGTGATATCTGCGTGAGTGAATGAAACACTCAAAAGCCGAGGGAATTCACTAATATTGGTAGTTCTGTGAAAAGACATAATTATTATTATATAAATATCTTTAGGTAATATACTAAAACTCGTGGAAGCTAGAAAAGGAAATTCAATTGCTCCCTTTAGATGTGTGGGAGCAATAGGTAAACAATCAAAGACCACGAGGGTAAACAGATGTCTGAATAGGAGTCAAACAGTGGTTCATAACAGTGTCAAAATTTTGGTTGGATGTTAGAGAGTAGACTTAATCAATTGTTGTTGTAAATATGAGGTCTTTGAAATGAGAGACAAATACTGTCTCTGTTTCACGAACTTTATTTACAATTCAAGGCATCTACGTTCAAACGAGGCTGTACTTATTGTTTGGGAATATTCGTACATACTAATTGTAAGTTTTGGAACATATTTTGTAACTTCGTGACTTTCAGACAGTCCTTTTCTATTTTAATGATGTAATTTGAGCATGTTTAGTTTATAAACAAGCAGAGCTTGGTTGGTAGTGTGTATGAAGGACTATGCCGCATCATTGTTATTGCACTTGTATTCTACATACATACAAAACCACATTTTATTTCCTTTGAAATAATTTGTCTAATTAAGTCAGCTAGTCCTACTAGTTTGTAAGTATGATTTCAAAATGAAATGACTTGTTTAACTTATCAACATATGAGAGCATGAGAGAAATAAGTTCAATTATTACCACGTGTACTAAGAAATCGATTTGGTTCTATTTTGGGGCAAACACGCCAATTTCTTGTTAACTTTTCTGTATACAGGAACTGCATGGACTTTTAATAAATAAAATGGTGGTTTTATGGCTCCGGATAACGTAATAATTTTAAGTAGAGGATGTTCTGAGAGTGAAAAAGATGCAAAATTTTCGTATTTATGTGATTCAGTTTACTGTTACAGCACAGTACGGACATATAATTTGTAGACTTTATCATGCTAAGGAAGTACATATATATACGACGAGAATATTTACAAAAATATTTTGTGAGTGCTGCAGTACTAATAATGGAAGATGATTATTGGAGTTGGTTTTGCAGGAATCTATTACAATCTTTTTTGTAGAATATTTTTTTGTAATCTTGTATACGTACTTTTGTCCATTTGTTTGTGTGTGTGTGTGTGTGTGTATGAGACAGTTTAATGGGGAATGCTGTAGATTCAAAGAATATAAATCGATTGACAATGTTAAATGCAATTTATTTTTATGACTTTTTCCTTGAAATAAGCAATCGAAGGAGTAAAAGTATTTTCCCCCCATTGCGTTTTGAAGTATCCCGTTAGGGGCGTTAGGTATGTTATTGGTATCTGTGGTGGTTATAGACCATTTCGGAAATGGGTGAGAATATGCATACATTATGATACGAAACTGTCCTATGTATGTGTATACTGCAATGAGATGAGAAGGAATAGGATTTTGAATTTGATCACATGAGGAATTTTTCTAGTACTGTCTCGCTGTTGGGACTTTAATTTTCGATAGAATTGGGCTTTTGTTATATTGCTAGTGCAGAACTAAACATTAAAGACTGGGGATTGAAAAGACTTTGTCTTCTACTTTTTCATCCAGTGCTTTGAAAACAAGCTCATTTTTTGTGGTGAAGGTCGTTGGAGACAAATGTTACACATAAAATTTCCAGCGGTTTCCTTTATGGCCCTTCCTTAAATCCTTTGGTGATCTTGTCCTAATGTTGAGGGAATGAT
>JAQFXU010005071.1:0-12250 GCA_034693705.1 Spatulosminthurus flaviceps | reverse complement strand
TGTAGGCTCATGGAGTCAAGTATTCGTCACTATCGCTTGTAGAAATACATATAAAGAAGAAGGGTCTGGGTCTGGGACAAACTGGAAGTGTGCGAAAGTCATGGCCTGAAAACAATAATTCTTTTATGCTTGTATAAATCCTGGATATTTTAAAGACTTTGTTACACTTACGAATGTATAAATAATATAGAAATGGGTAGTTAGGAGTAGTATATCATTTTTTTCTAAGCATGCAGACTATGCAGAGGCCATAAGGATGCGCCCATATTGCATTTTGGAAGGGCAGATCCAGTTTTAGTGGTAGAGAAATTGCGTGGATGCTTTCTCCATCGGTGTGGTTGTAGGCTGAAGGTAAAGGTAGAGCCTATATTATCTATAAATTGCAATAAATAAAGGAAAGAGAATTGTAGTGTGGGAGAAGATTCTCGAAAGAAATAGGGCAAGGCTATTTCTTGTAGACTTTTATGGGCTGTGTGAGTGTTAGGCGATTCTGGAACTATACTGTGTCTGAGATCCGTGATCAAATTTATCGAATCTGTCGGAAACGGAAATTTAGCGTGGTGGGTCTTTGTATAGACACTAGACGTAATGGACTTACGTATAGGTATATACTAAATGGGAGGTGAACTTTTATTCAATGAACTGTGTCTCCTGTGCCTTTTCTCTCTCTTCTACTACGCAACTACACATATAATAACTGTCTCTCTAATACTGTAGCCACAGGATCTTATAGAACGTCGTTTAAAGGATTTTCTTCAGTATAGTCCTTTTTTACTCACTCTCTCAGTCAGTTCACTTGAAACCCCGTAATTTTTCTATTATGTAATTTCCTTATCTCTACGTATTTTCGTACTACTTCCACACCCTACCCTACACCACGAAAGATACAGTGACAAATTTGAAGTTAAAAAAATTTCTTTCTGCTGAATGGTTACCACAGAGATTGAATGTATGTGTGTGGAGTATGTGCAAGTAATAACAAATTGTGATGATGCATTCACTTAAATGTAGCACAAGGTTATTTCCTTTCAGTAACCACACTATGGTAATAGTAGTAGTTGGGCAAACTTTAAGGGTGTTCTTGCAAAGACAATGTCAAAGTTGCTAATTATTAAATATATTTTTTACAATATATCAAAATGATGTTTATTTGGAAGCAGTCAATTTTACCAATCAGGCCCAGCAGGAGACCTTTATATCCAGTGACCTTAATTTCATTCTGGAAGGGTTGACATACATAGAGATGACTAATTTGTAATTTGCTAGCTTTTAGTACCGTAGAAGGAGTGGAGTAATAATGTATGTCTATACGTTACGTGGCGTAGATACCTCACTGTGATTATTGACAATCAATTACAGTGGCCATGCACATTTTTCATTGAAAAAGAGTAAATTATTATGCAATTTACTGTCCTACATATGTGTTTATATCTTGTGGTTTAGTTTTGCAGATGTGTTGGTATGATGATGGTGTACGTATGTATATAGGGATTTTATATGGGAGCACTCATTATTTTCAATTTAAGCATTGTAGGCGCACTTGTTGTTGATGAGTGCGTATAAATACGTTATGAGTACATATATGTGTACAGAAAGTAGATTGGGATGGGTGGATGATTTCAAAACCATTGAAACCTTGGTCTTAAAATTTCCAAGGAGTCAGTCACAGATCGATGGAATTTGATTTTTATTGTTTACATGGATGCATTCTTGTTTAAAGCTGACCATTTATGTGGTGAATGCATAAGGACCCGTGCATGCATGTTGTGAGGTCTGGTTGAATATTTTCTTTTGCCAATCCAATGCCTTTTATTATGGATACAGAGATATACTCATATGAGAATGATGGTATTATTCCAGAAACAAAATATAGTATTTAAGTAGGTGGCTTTTTCCATTTGATTGTGTGTAGGATTGTACATAGTTCTGCAATGAGCATTTCATTACCATTTGCTCATTCATTATTCCTTGTGTGGAGTGAAGTGTGAATTTTTTATGTGTACCTAACGGTGCGGTATGTTGAGGCATATAGGCATATGAGATATGTATTTATACATTTGAGTTGAAGAGAATTTTGGTAGGTAGAACAATGAGAATGAGAGGAAATAAAATTAGGGGTTTTTGATGCTTCTTTTTGTGGAAATAAAATGGGATTTTTGTTGGGTCAATGTTGAAGGAAATAGTGATAATTTAAAAAAAAAATTAGCAAACAGTTTTTTAAAATAATTATAAATATGTATTTTTCTGGCTGAGTTTCTTCATGCTAGTGATAACTGCAAGTAGAACACTTGTTGCATTTTAAATGAATTGAATATGTAGCAGTTTGAGGGAGATGTGGGATTGAATTAACTTACATTACGTGATAAGCCGAGCCAGTGGTAGATAAGTGGAATTTTTATGAAAAATTTTCATATGAAAAATGGATGCGAAAATTGCAACTCAAGGTCGATTGCTGAAGTTGAAATTGCCATAGATTTTGCAAGCATTTAATTTTTGATAAGAGAAAAGTACTTCCTGATTTATTTCTGTATCATTATTATAATAGCAAATAGCAACTAGCAATTATAGATATAGTTACTATTATTATGTGTATGTAGAGAGACCGGAGTGCAGTGGAAATATTTGCAATTTATTACGTAAATATTTATTTTAGCAAACATGGTTAATAGTTTGTATAGAATTGTTAGGTTGAGATAATTTTTTTCCGGGTCGGGTAACAAGCCTTGTAAAATTTATTTGTACCTTCCGTGTCTCAGTCTGAATAAAGAAAGAAAGAGAGAGAGAGAGAGAGAGAGAGAGAGAGAGAGAGAGGGATTGGAATTGTTAAGAAATGGAATTGGCGTTGCCGGATGCAAGCATTCAGCTTGGTAAATTATATTGATACGGAAAATATACATGTCTAAATGTAAATGTACATTATTCATGAAATGGGAATTGCATTTTCCCCAATGGGATTATTTTGGATATGGTTGAGCAAAAGTACTGTGAGTTTGTAGCAAACCAAAGCTTGGGAGAGGCAGAACGGTGCGACCTTGAGAGAGAAGAGGCTCCCTTTCGGTTCCATGTGTGAGAATTATAGTTTTATAACCCGCAAAATACACCCGGGCAACGGACAAAGTTCTAGTACTAATAATAAAAGCAGAAATGTCTGCGTTTTTAGTATCTTGTCCTAGGTTACCCTGCACTGCAATTTTTAATTACTCATTTAACTTTGAATATTTTGTCAAAGGCAGTTTTCTCGGAAATAATAAGTTACACTCAAGAGTATGTAGAAAAAAAAGTATGTAAAACCTCGTGCGGTATGGGCGTTTGACACGTGATAAGCTTTCACGTGTTTTGGTCGGATGGGATGAAATAGGAGGTTTCCCTTCTCTCACAGTCATATAATGCTACGTCCTTAACTATGCATTTCCATTTACATAAGCTACTTACTTCGTTCTTGTAACTGCCTTTGTGTTTTTGCATATAAAAGTAGCATATGTACATGGCCAGTTGCACTTATCTAGAAGAGATACCTTGAGTAATATTTTATATTTAATAACTATGCTTTTTAACGTTCTGTCTTTGCCTCTTTATTATTGACTCGTAAATGTATCCATTGAAGTTTAAATACGTAGGAGCTTTTGCAAAATAACCGAGTTTTTTTTACCTGGTTTTTTTCCTGTTTCTTTCGTCAATTTCTTATTTGATGATGGCAACTTAAATTTTTGTTTATGACTGGGCGTAAAAAAACCTTATTTGAAATTGTGGCTAAACTGTTGGTGTATGTGAAAAAAATGGAAATATAGATAAATGGAATTTTGAGTGGTACCTTTACCTTAAATTATAGATGAGATATATGAATTGAGGCAATTAACATAAATATGCCAGACAAAGTTAATAACATATAATTATTATGCACACATACAGTTTGCCAATGTATCCGCATTTATGCATTATTGTAGTAATATTACTCTATTACAAAACTTTAGCCAAAAAATAAACTTGCATTGTAAATATTATTGAAATTGAGGTAGGATCAATATTAATGTGATAGTGCAATGTTTATTATATTCAATTAGATACATTGTATAGTGTAAGGTTAAGTCACGTGGAACCGCGTTTCCCACTGAATGACAAACTCTGTAGTGCCTATCGTTGTCCTTTACATATGGTAGGGAGCTTTGAGGAAGGAGTGATGGTTATTGATTTTGATGAACTTGACACTCACGCTTGTATATTATGTATATGCATTGAGTGTAGCTTATTTTAACGTCGTTCCCAAGTTCACTTACTTTTAGGGTTGATGTATTGATATTTGACGTAGGTACTTACTGTATGTCCTGCCGTGTTATTTATAGTAACGCTATATGAACTGGATATTTTTTGCGATTTGAAACGTGTGTACATAAAAATGTGACTGATTGTGAGTGGAAATCCTTAACATTGGCACTTTTTCTTCCTATGAGATTTGAATTATTCAATGAGAGAGAAAGAAATGTAATAATTTTCGTACTATTTTCCTCTTTATATTGAAACTAAATGCATACGTGTGGATTATCTGCGTAATCATTATTCTTGAATTTGCGTGGCTTTCCATATGAAAAAAATGACTCTGTAAGCGTTTTCTTGTTTTTAATGGTTTTTCTCATTGGAGATGATTATCAATCAATGTATAGTTTGTGTCATATTTAAATGACACTCTAATAATTATTATTGTATGGATGATATATGAGAAGAGGTTGAATTAAAAGTTTGGCCAAGTTCGATTGCCTCGAACAGTTGACAACAGCGAATATTGTTATAGGCTAAATACATTAGCAGCTATCTATCTGTGTAGTTTTTTTTTCAGGGTTAAACATTTGTTCTTGACTTTTACTACTGCGTCCTCGTAAGGATATGTACGCTGATGTTGAGCAATGGTAGTTGCTAAGTAGCTTTGGAAAAGCAATAATAATTATTATTGTTTTTGTATTTTACCATATAATATATATGCATGCATGTGTTAAATACTATGATCTTTCAAGCTAATGAGCTACTTATTTGATGCACATATCTATAAATGTTGGTGTGGTTTATGAATTAACAAGGGATATATGAGTGAACAAAATGGCTGTCCTATGGGATCAATAGGGAAATGGTTTTTTTTTATATATTGGGAAGGAAATTGAACATGTGTTGAGTTTTTCAAAAAAAGGTATTCTATTTAACTATAGTAGAATGGAGGAAGAAGCATCATGATTTTTAAACATAATTTTTACAATATAGTTTATCACATAGAGTTTTATATAATATGGAAATATGAAAGCGTTATTGTATTTTAATGCGTTGCGTTGCTGGGGGATAAAATATTTTACATGGGAAAAACACACATCTATAGGGAATATATAGTGGGGAACATATTATTCCAAGCATTAAATAAAGCATAAATCTTATGTTATGTTGCCTTGGAAGGAAAATATGTTTAGTTGTATATTTTGCGTATATGTGTATGTTGTAAAGACTATATAGGAGCATAGGAAGATGATATAGGGATTCTCCGTGTGTGTGTTTGTAGTGATTGAGCAAGCTCATGTGGGACGACTCGTACCGTACGAACCTATTTTATGTTCTACGTATGTACAATATATGTATTTAGCTCTGGGTTTTTCTACATAATAGATCGTCACCTTGAAATCGAGCATTGCTATTTTTTTCTATTATTATTATCCAGAAGTTTCAACTTGACGTGTACTTGTATATATAAAAGTCCTGTATGTAGATTTTAGCAAAGGAAAGATTATGGGAGTGTTACTATCTTATTGGTATACTAGCAGGGCACGGGGTGCGCAACATCATGTTGCATTTATGGTGAAATTGATAACTGGAGTGTTGACTGTCAATTTTATGTGGATGAACTCTTATACAAAGTCATAGGATGGGTTGAAGCAGAAACGTTGTCCTTTCACGCATATTTATTATTTTGCATTGGTGCTTATAGTGGATTTGATTTCTTTGGACTATGGTTGTGCAATAACTGTGCTCACTTTAATACATTTTTGTTGCCTGTATAACTTTTTCCGTAGAAACTTATGCCTTAAGTTTGGAAATATGTATATGCTATATAAATATATAGTATTGGTATTTTCTTGTAAATTCTAATACGTAGTTTCACGAATGATGCTTTAAAATGAAAAATGATGACCGTTTTTTGGTAGGGATTTGTTTCATGTGTGAATTTAATTTTTTTTTGCTTAAAATTTTCTAACCTTGTGTTTTTACAGTAATATGAAGTAATGCAATGATAAGAATTTTTCATGAGACATTTTTGGGGAAAATTGGTGGGGTGAAGGTTTTCAAGGAAAAAAGGAACTCTATGGAGATTCATATAGTAGAGAGAGCTATTCTACGTGTTTCAATAATAAATTGAAAGTAGAGGAGATTCTCTCGGTTAGATACTTGTGGTGATAAGGCTGGTTTGCAATAATTGTCGAGCCTATAAGAATATTTAATGGATAGATTGTTGAGAAGTCGTGGGCTTTGAGTAGCTATTTGCAATGTGTGCGTAATTTTAATAGAATAAATAATGGATGTGTGAGTTGAATTGATTGTTCTTCTTTCTATTCCCCACTGCTGCTGTTCGATTGTTTAGTTTTTTGTTTGACGGGAAAATGTACTACTCAGTACATGTCTTACTTTTGGTTGAAATAAAAATGTAAAATATATAGTTATATCTTGTATAAGAACAAGATCTATAGTATAGTAGAAATATTCACGCTTTCTAACCCTCCCATCGTTGTGGTCTCATTCAGCTGCTCAGTATAGTGTGGCTGATTTGGAAGGAAGAATAAGGAAGGGTTTCAATCAAAAGGCAAATGATACTAAAGATTTCCTTTCCTCCTACCGTGCAAACTTTATGTAGATATTTTTTATTTATTACTATGAGAGACAGAAAGACGTACGTTGGAGATTTGATTTTAAATTTTGCCATATTTAGAATAGAATTTTCTACGACTGCTCCTCCTGCCACTTTGATTACGCTCTTCTGTGAAGACTCATCTTTGGGAGGGAAAATGCCATGTATGAAATCAAGAACAGTTAGGAAAAAGCTGGGTGGTCTTACCAGTTCATTTCAATAGTAAATGTCTAATTCCTGTGGAGTATAATATAGAAGTTAAAGAAATGACTGGCTGGATTTAAATATATGTTCATGTTGAGCATATAATTATATCTTGTGCGGGTTTACGCGATAAGGAAATACTGTTTTATATGGGAATTAACTGTATTGGATGGAGGAAACATTTCAAAGGTAAATACCGGGCGGAATCCAAAATGTCATTTATTGTTAGTTAGATGTGGGTGCAAAGTGCTAACTCAAATATGTAATTTGTAATTGAAAAAAAAATTGCTGAGCAGTTTACAAGAGGATGTATTTGGTAATTCTATATAGTCTGTAGTAAACGGAATATTTTGTATATTTTAATAATTAATGTGTACGAAAACGTACATACATAATGGAGGAATTTGAGGAGGAAATGCATGGTTTACAATTTATGTAAATATGTACAGTTGCCAAAAAGCTAGATAATCCGATTCAGGAGCAAGTTCTCAAGCTGTGATAGGAATATTAAATGTGTATTAGATCGCTCCCATGGGTCTTCTTTAGAGTGTAATACTTACAGGAATGAGCCGGTGTCTAGTTGACATGGGCTTGACTGTGTAATACCAAATCATATAATAAAATAATGAAAAAAGGCTTGCTTAAAGCTTGAGCTTTAAGCATGCCCCATAATTCTTGTATCCTGTGGTACTAGATATTAAAATTGATCAGACAATTTAATCAAATAAGAAGTTGCAAAGAAGCATAGTTGAAGAGAGGATAGGGTTAATAAGCTTCTCAGCTTGTCCTTGTATTCAAAGGAGTAACTACAAGCTAATTCGTTTTTTTACTGACATACATAACGGTGGTCTTGTCTTTTGCCTTGCTTCTTGTGTATATGAGATTTTGGGCTTAAAATGTGAGAATTCAGAGTTGTTGTTATTTACATGAAATTTTACTTAGCGGCTGGGGAAGCGTTGAAGCTTTGTGAAAGGCGGAGGAGCAAGGAGCATGCATGCGAAACTGTAGGAGAGTTTATAGGATTTATCATTTGTTTCATCCAGTTTATAGTTAAATGATCCGCTCTTATAGATATTATATCTTTGTATGCAGATGAAGAAATGGTAGAGGGTGAAACGGCTTGCTTTTTGCTTGTACTATATATTGTAAATTAATGGGTGAGTTTTAATGCTTTCACCCGTGCCATAGTAGCACCCTTTTTCAAATAGGATATTTTGAATGGGAAGATGTGGTCTTGTAATTTCAAATAGAAACTTATATACAGTAATTTCCAAGAGTACCTGGTAAAAAACTCCGTGGTGAAATGAGATGGTTTTTGAGTAAAAACATCTATCTTTGGTCATTGATTATCGATGCGGTCCACCATATGTTTTTTTGAGAGTTGACGATGCGATGGGAAGGGAACGTATCGATTTAACTCGCTTCTTCTGACTTCTTGTTCTTCTTCTATTCTATACCCAATCCGTTGAGGAGAGACTTTGCGAGAATTTTGCTGACTTATCATGATGGAACAAATGATTGCTGTTTTTTTCATATTATTATGTTCTCACTCTTTCCTCTGACGTTATATACGGAGAGTTCCTTGTGACTTTGCATAATTATATAGGATTGATGCGGAAAAAAGTACGCTTAACTGTTTCATTCTTATTTTGTTGAGGCACTGTATAATATCATGTTGTTTAATGTAGAAGCGGCTGTGAATTTCGAGTGAGTATCGAATTACAAAGCTTGAGGAACATCTTTTACTTTGTATAAAATTCTCTAGCAATTTGTAAACAATGCTTGACAATAACTATGTATATAAGCTATGGAATTTAAAAAAAGGAGCAGCGTTTTGTATAGATTATAAAAAAAAGAAGTATAGTGTATAAAAAAAGACTGTGAGAGATTCACTCTGTGATATTTTCCAACTTGACTCTTTTTTTTGTTCGTTGTTGGAAGAGTGTCTTTCACTATACATGCTCCACTCTCTCATCGTCACTCTTAAATAGTCTAACTAGATGAGATTTCGCTCCTCAAAAGAAAAAGACAGTAAAAAATTCTTTGGCAAGGCAAAAGTACGAGTATAGTGGGAAGACACGTCAGGCGAGGAACTAACAGGACATGGATTTAGGTCATCGCATCACGTTTACTACTTGAATACTCCTGCCCTCACTTCTTCCCTCTGTATATCTGTCTCGATTTTTTTTTATTCTTGTATCCGTTTTTTTAAGTAGCAGGCGAGAAGAAATTAGTTGGTGGTTTTTTTACTGGATAGAAGAACTTTTGCTTGTAGATTTATTGTATGTATTTTTTTTAATTACTACTCAATTCTTCTGATGAGAAAATTTCAATGAAAGGACTTATTATATAAGATTGAACCAATAATGCACGCTGCAGAGGATTTTAGAGCAATGTAATGTATGAATTCCTTTGTCAAATTATGTAGCAAGTGGTTATTTAAAAGTATACTCTCGTCCCATCATGGGCTAGGTCAAGGAGTGCCTAAGTGCCAGTGTAAAGGTTCGTGATTGTATTGAGAATTTTATGGAAATAATTGTGAAGATTTTTAGAGCCGATGATTTTTTCAATTTTTGTGTCATAAATTATCCAGGAAGATTTTAAAAAGTTCATGACGTTTTTTATTGTTGAAACCTTCTTCATTAAGTAGAAAGAAAAAAGGCTAAAAATTGTTCATTTCCGAAGAAAAATAATGGTACAACGTAGACACTGTATATGATTATTTATACACAGCTCGACGTAACTTCGAAGGTACCAATAATAATTACATTACCTTCAGACTCTTTGCTGTCAAACACAATTAAGATGGAAGCTTGTAACTAAGAAGCCGGTTCTATGTAAGACATGTTCATATATAGGAAAAGTAATGGGTAAATAATATTTCTATATAGCGGCACTTACGTAGACATTAACCTTGCAATGAATGGCACTACCTTGGAAAACTTTTTTAACCCTAAAGTTTTGAACGTCAATAAACTGCATATTTCCATATGCTGAGCTGACCATTATTAAATCTCCCTTATAATCGATGACAAAAGTTTTTGATATTGAATTCCAAAGGTGTTCTCTCTATCAAGGATGTAGGAAAATACTTAAAAAGGCAAGGGAATAATAGTAAGGTAGAAATATTATTGAGAACTTTTAAGGTTAAACAGCAAGAGTGTTTATAATGCAATAAAAATGATGTTCGTATTTTTCTATAATATACCGAGCCACAAATTCAATATAAACACCTCCGAGTGGACGATTGTGTGATGAGTAGTGGGAAAACACATTAATGCTTATGAAATGGTACAGGATTGAAAATAACCTTGATTTTGGAACAATTTGTGGACAGCCACTTTCACATGTTGTTTGCATTCCTTTGGTTATGTTTTATCAGGTGGATTGGAGGAATATCACATGCTACATGGATTTCTATGTAGTGTAACAAACCTTCCAATATAGATAGGTGAGCCCATCCCTAGAAGTGTTTTAGTCAGCTGGTTGAGAATACAGTTACTATTGGTATAATTACATTTGCAATTAGCATTCCTTCGGTTTTGCTTCATGCGAACCTCAAATACTGTTCTGCGGTGAGCTGTATCTTGTTTGGTTTTAAAAGGATTTGTGTATATTGCTATTGATATGAAATCTCTTGTGTTGTATTTTATCTACATGAGAATTTTTTTCCGATTTAGTCTCTTGTATTTCATCTTTCGCCTTCTACATCATACTATACATGTCCTTGCGAATATGCTTTTGCTTGCACTAGAAACTCAGGGATAAATACATAATTATGTGTAATTGTTATTGCTTTGTAGTGGTTTCTATGGTTAATATATTTTTTTTAAAATTCAGTTTAAATCTGGTTATTGGTTTGATACAGGAGTGGCTGTTGTGGTAGGGACTGGGGGTTTAAATTAGGGATTTTTAATTTTTCACTCCGTGTAAAAGAGCGTTGGTAATAATTTGATTATTGTTATTTCCTTTATTATTTATTGCTTGTATGTAGAGAGTGGATGAGAGGACGAGTATGTTAGGACAAATTGCCTGTTTCCTTTGATCTTGGGATGTAATTTTTGTGAGCAGGAAGTAATTGTATTTGATTTTATGAAAAATAGAGAATTTTTGTCACAGACACTTTTTGTTAGTTGGTAATTTACGGGGGTACACACGTTTGGATGAAGGTGAAAAATTTCGGTGTGAGATTTATTGCCTTTTTTCCCTTTATATACGACGGAATTGTCAGAGAGGATATCATGGATGGGAGCTTTTAGTATGTATGTGATGTGTAGGGGAGTGGTGTATATTGTTTGTTCAAAGAACATATTTGAATGAGAGGATGGCTAAGATTTGAGGTTCTTGCTTGGTATTCACGTGAATGTAAAGATATATGTGAGAGTCCGTGTTTTATTATTGGTGGGTTTAAATGTGTGGGAATTGTAGAAAATCCCGTTGTTGTTTATTGTGTAGTATATATATACATAGATGTATGTGTGTGTGTGAGGAGGATTGTTTGAGTGAACTCACTCTGAAACTTACATGTTTTAATCTGAGAAAGTGTATTTTTTCCATCAAGATGCCAGTTTGTTGGTATGTGCCCTCTCTTTAATATGTCCTGTGGTACAGTTAGATATACATGGTTCGTTAGTGATGTTATGTATGTGGCATGGGTTTATTCTAAGTTCTTGGTACTCCTTATGAGCGTGATATACTGGCAAGGAACTCTATACTTGATGTCTAGCAACGTTATTTTTTCCACTTCTCTGTCTCTCTCTCTCTCTCTCTCTCTGTCTAGATTTCGCCAAATGATATTTCCTTGTCTTAGTACATTTCATTCCCTTAGTATTTTCTCTCTTATTTTATTTTAGTTGCTGATTTGTGTGTGTTTGTTAGTATCTTGTAGTATGAAGATATTGAATAGCTTTTGTATATAGTAAATGCTGGGCCATTGTACATAGTACATAGGGGAATTTTACATGGTATTTTCTTATGAAAAATTCTTGTAGTTTTTCAAAGGATGTATAGCAATAGATGGCTGGTGAGAGCAAGTACATGTTGTTAGTGTGGAATGTGAGCAATTTGCTATAAATTTCCTGGAATTTGAGAAAATTGTAGGCACGTCCTGTATTTTTACTAATGGTCCTTTTCGAACTACTTCATATAAGTAGTGATTGTCTCAAATGGGTC
>JAQFXU010005070.1:0-12255 GCA_034693705.1 Spatulosminthurus flaviceps | reverse complement strand
AAAACAGTTTCTTTATCAGGGGAATGTATTGTACAGTATCGAATGCTTTTTTGAAATCGATGAACACTGCAACGACAATGTTCTCTGAAGCATAAGTCCAGAGAGTAATTTTTAAAAATGTATTTTAAATTAAAAATTAAAAAAAAAAGCAGCAATTCCTCGTCAAATTTTCATATATTGTTTTTGGTTATAACTTCGTGGAAGCTTCCTGAGATAGGAATTCATACAAGGCGCAGGCCCTTTTTGGATAAAAATTATATAAGTGGAATAGAAAATTAGTGTAGGAAATTTTTGAAAGGTTAAAAACATTTATCTGTGGATTTTTTAAAATTTTTTCAAAACATAAATGGAGTTTAATGGAAAAATGTTCTCCGGGAAATCCGCTATTTCCCGTGGAACACAAATTATTTTAGATGATTTGGCTAAATTAAAGGGTTGAGTGGGTGGGACTCCATAAAATAATTTAAAGAACTTGCAAGAACTTCCATGAGAAAAATCGGATTTTTTTCAAATTGCAAACTAACAATTCACTAAATTTTGATATTTTGCTGGAATTTTTAGCCTTTTTTTTAAAGCTTAAAACAGCAGCCCTGCTCCTTAGAAAAACATTGTCAATTTCTCGTTTGAAATTACAATAACAAATTGTTTCATGATTTTTACTTCAACTGCCCCGGGAATTTTGGGAATTAGCTTATTAAAGTTACCACAAGGAAAATAGTTTTTCCAGTTTTTACGAAAATTCAACAATATTTTACCATATGGGAGAATTATTTTTTACACATGTTTCAAAATACGGTGTTAAATATTTATCTATAAATAATTTATTCATCTTCTCATTCAAACTACATATTAAATATGAGGTAAATTTATGTAGGACTATTTTAATTTCAAGTAGTAATAATACATGGGGCGGGAGGTCAGAAATAATCCACAATGTCTGTGGTGTATAACTTGGAAAAACTAATTCGATGCAATTCTACAAGCATATTATCTACCCTAATAGGACTGAACCTTTTCAAAACATTGGTTGAACGGCGTGGAAGTTAAATTTATGAATTTCCCAATCATTTAAATTATTAAACATAGTTGTTCACATGTACTAAAAAAAATTTTGGATGATATTAGAGGGAAGTTATGACCAAAGGAGTGGATTTGATTTTGGCCTTGTTTTATTGACGCAGTGGTCCATTAGTAACATTTCTTACTTGAACCATGGAATTTCCAACGTTTCTTGTTCCCTCATCTAGATTACCTTGTAGCTTCTAATAATAAGCCAAAAATTCAAGCACTTATTGCATACACTTTGTACACCGGATCTGTATCCATGTTCTATGCCTGTGCAAATAAATTTGTAGGATGGCGTCAAGGTTAAACAATTAAATATCAAAGGGGAAAGTTAGTTATTGTGAAGGATGTGAGTCTGCCATAGAGCCCCTTTCGGGTCAATTAATTTTCAAACTGGACCATGAACTTGACTTGAACATGAAACTTCAAGTAAATATTTCCTTTAACAGGAACTTGATTGGCAGGAAAATAAGACATTTTGAGAAAAACATTTTTTTAGCGGATTTTATTTTACATTTGAGTAGAGCTGCGTTCGGGTCAAGTAACTTTCAAATTTGACCATGAACTTAACTTGACAACATGAAAGTTGAAGTAAAATATTTCCTTTAATCTGAACTTGACATTTCGGTTCAAATACTTTTCTTTCCAGTTTAAGTTTTCAAGTATTTCACACTAGATCTGAACTTGGATGTCAAGTTTTGGGTTCAAGTAAAAAGAGTATAGACTTGAGCTTGTAAAAAATTTATTTTTCAATCTAAAAGGCTTAATGTTGACAAAAAAGGCAATTTTCATTTTATTATACACTCTTCACCTTGATGAACTTGAACTTCACCACATGACTTTTTCTTCAAGTAATATATTTCCTAACTTGAACTTGAACATGAACTTGACTTGAATGATCATGCTCAAGTACAGATAAAAATTGAACATGACCCGAAAATCTCAAGTACGATTTTGGAGTTACGTCAACTTGACTCGAACTTGAACGCGACTAAAAAACATGTGTTATACATACTTGAGCGTGATTATATGGCACTGGATCCCCCCCCCCTTCCAAATCTTACCCGACAATAATTTTTTTCTCAGCACACAATTATCCCATCACTTCAATATTTGCTACAATAAACATTTTCTTATCGAAATACATACATATATTTATGCACACATTATTTTCCCCAACATAAACATTATAGACATACTTGAAAAGCTATTGTTCATTGTAGATGCGACACTTTCATGTACTATCAAGATATATACCTCCGCAAAAATATTGCAGGCATTATAGGATAACATTTTCCAAGAAAATATCATTTACTCATAACAAAAATCAGAACACAATGGAAGGAAGGCAATGAAAATATTTGCTTACGTGGCATGACCACGTATTTCCATATTTTCCAACTCTGCTTTTTTACACATCATTCTGGGACTCGAGCTCTGTGATCATTAATTCATTTATATTATGATGTTTTTATTGAATATTACTGTTATTGAAATTTCACGAGGAGAAATTTTTTTAAACGAGTACATTTGTCCGTCATACTATAATTTTTAATATGACAGAAATCAGTGCATGGAAAAGTGATTCCAAGGTAAAAATATATTCAATGTATTTTTTCATAATTTATATTATTATTTACGTTCATACATAGCATTTATTGAATAATAATTATTATTATTGACCGTTGAAATTTTCCCCGGCCCATAATTTTTTATACTACCTTACTCATTCCCATTTCCATTATGTTTGTATAACATGGAATTTTGATGAGTGGATGCATAATGTATGACCCTATATGTCATGGCTATATTTATTCAACAAGTATATTATTTGCGTATAAAAATTAATTACATAATGAAAATATAATGTATGATAAGAGTATAAGAATAGAGAGGAAAAATAGAAAAATGGCCGCTAATTTTCTCAGTTCACTTCAAACTTTCCTTTTAATCTATGTCAAATTTTGGTTCTACCATTTGATAAGATGTCATTGACAAGACTACATACTATTTACTTGTTTATTTGGCATGGAAATATTTTTGAATGGTTCATATGTAAATCAAGATATTTTCTCAAAAGAACTTTTTTTTTAAAATTGAGCCAGTATAAGTTGATAAAATATTTTATCAGCCCTGGTATGATGGCCACAACATTCCGCGGTTCCAAAGGACTGGATTCCTCACATTTGTTTTAAATTCACTCATTGACAAAATTACGTGGAACGTACAATTTTGTAATGTAATGTAGCTCCATTTTGACAAGTGGAAAAATATGAATTGGACGGATTACTAATTCCAACGTAAAGTACATTGGTGCGTGTGTTTCGCTCATTTATATAAATAACATATTGGTGGACTATAACGATAAGTAAAGGAAGGATGAAATTACCCCAGGCCACAATATTTTCTGATGGAGCAAAAAGAATGGAATGAAGTTAATGGTAAAACAAAATATTAAGGAGATTTTTTCCATAGACCAAGAATTTCACAGAATGGGCTCCTAATTATTTTCAACCCCTAATTTTAAGCGTGGTTTGGACCCCATCCCATTATTGTTCCGGAGACTATAATTATTTGTTTCCAATATAATTTCTTGTAGGACAGAATTTAGATAGAAATTAGAATTTAATGGTAAGCATCAAAATCGTCCATCATTGAAATTTCTCAATTGAGCCCCGGGGTGAAAAATGCTCAGAAGATCTTTCAAGTTCAAGTTTGGGTTTTCAAGTATTTTGCATTGGATCTGAACTTCATTGTCAAGTTCCGGGTTCAAGTAAAATAATGAGGCATAATTTTAACAAAAAACACAAATTTTCATTTGACCACACTCTTGACTCTTGCTGACTTGTACTTGACCATGAAATTTTCTTCAAGTAATATGTATTTACCAACTTGATCACGAACTGGACTTGAGTTATATACTAATCATGGTCAGGAAGAGATAAAACTTGAACGTGACCCAAAAAGCTCAAATACAATTTACGAGTTACTTGAGCATGGCTCGAACTTGAAAGTGACTTGAAGAAACACGCGTGTCTTACTTGAGCTTGATCCCAGCTCTAACTTGATGTAAATTAAAAATGTAATTTGATAGTCGATCAAAAGAAATATTTCAAAGGGATTTTTAACGCTTAATTTAATGCGGTATGGTGGTTGAACGTGTACAACTACATAGATGAATACGTAGTCCTGAAACGCACTAAAATTAAATCGTCAATCTAAAAAAAAGTATGTTATTGAAATTATATATTATTGTTCTTACCCAATTATTTTTATACAAAACAAAACCTAAAAATGATAAACAAAACCAAGAATAAATATTGTCAGCGACGTTCTCTACCGCTCGAATTCTAATTTGAACGTCATGGTGAAGAAAATTTCCCATTACTTTTTAAAGGAAAACATTTAGATCCCCTAATGTTTGCTTCTGGACGTTTCACTTGCCAGGGATGAGGTTTATTAAATTAAAAGAGTAAGTGTGTTACTTAAAAACAGTGAATTTTAACTTGTGCGGACGCAAATTTGTATATATTAACAAAGAGAGTGGGTATTTTACTTGAAAGCAGTGAATCGTAACTTGTGCAAATGCAAATTTATAAATTTTAACAAAAAGAGGATGTATTTTGTGCGTAAAAGTTTGTAAATGTTATCATGTGAGAATGCAGAGGTGTAAATTTTAATAAAAATTGCAGTATTTATTATGAAAACAGCGGATCGTAAATTGTGTGAACGAATATTGTGCGAATACACATTTTTAATTGGCAACAACATGAGCAAGTATCAGGTGTAAAATTTTTTGAGTGTGGATATATGCCAAAATGCAGGTCGAAATTCTAATGAAAACTGGTGCAAAACTCCGTGTAAAATTCATCAGTTATGATAATTATTATCCAGTTGCATAGACAAAAGTATAGTTTATTACAGCTGATACGGCCTTAGCCCTTACAACCACAGTACAATTTTTGTTGACTCAGGCATAGACTAAAGTACGGGTATCATTATGTATTTCTGTACAGAGATCTAAATCTGTCAACCCTTACTGAGAGAGGGTGGGAATAATCCTGTACTTGAATACATATGTAACAAGTAGGGATTCACGAAGGATTCATACCGAGAGTTTTCATGGTAAGAGGTTTTCAGATAAGGCTCGCAGTAAATGTAATGACAGGTCAGGAATGTCGCGTAGGATTTAATGTTTAGCAAAGGAAAATCGATTTTTTCCAAACTTTGGTTTTGACAGAACTCGTTGGAAATAGAAAGTTAGGTTTTCCGTATTAGAAATACAATTTGGTATTCGTATTTTTCCGTTAAATATAAATATGTAAATATGTATAAATAATTCAACAGGTCGATACAAGGAAGATTGTGTGGGATGTACTACCAGGAAACAGGTGTTCATTACACAGATGAAGGAAGGATTGAACGACATGTATCTTCAACCTTAACGTGTTGGAAGATGATGTAACAGCATTTTACGTTCATCCAAGCGAATGCCCAGAAGAGTAAAGTCGTAAATTAATCCCCACTAGAACATTGTAGCAAAGGTGAATTGCAATGTTTTCACAATATGTTTTCCTTTGTATGTTTTTTAAGTTTATTTTGGTACAAATTCCTTCTTTAACATTCTGAATTTTGAAAAAGCTCCTGAATGTTGCTAAATTCAGAAAATGCAAGGTGAAGCTATTTTTATATTAGAAATCAACCAAACAAGTGTATGTTAATTACATGTACGTAAGAGATTAATTTTGGCTTAAATAATTTGTTAAATATTTTGCAAGTTGCTGTGTTTTAAATAGCACTTATACTTGTGGTCTAAAACTACAGCATGCAATGGTAGTAGTAGAAATGCAATTCAGTTGCAAGTCGACATTTACTACAAAAAAAATTCTCTTCATAAATTTTTCCACATAATACTTCGTCTTGTTGTTAAAATTTACAAATGTACATTTACAAACTACCTGCTCTTTTTATTACAATTTCTGAAAAAGTGTAAATTTAACTATAACATCAACAAATTTTCAAACATACTTATTTTTTTAAAATTTAAACATGTGCACTCGCACAAATTTATAAATTTTTCACACATGCAGTACTTGCTCTCTTTGTTACAAATTTATGAAACTAACAAATGTTCATTCACACAATTTGAAGTTGAAGACACATCATACATAACTCTTCCCCTTTTTCTTATCTATTCATACTCCTCTCTTTAGAGTCGGGATAGCAAAATGTGGTAGAGTGCTGCCCACTTGTTGTAAACATGGGTTCTATCCCCACTCGGGTCATACTTTGTGAGGAGTATTTCCTTAAATAATCCCGGCTCTGAAGGTTGTGTGGCATTGTTACTCGGCTTGGTGATGAACTAGTAATAGTTCGGTACAGGGTAGCATAAAGTTTAAAAAACTGTCACACCGGTCGTCCTTGGGGGAACAATGCACCTAATGTTGTAGGATCTACCACCTATAGCTATGTAGCATTGAAGGAATTGACCGTATAAAAAGACTTTTACTTTTACTTTACTCTAATTTAAATATTCATTATAAGCATTTAATCTTAATTCAGCATTTGATTCCCATATGCATGTAAGTATTCCCCATAAGATTCCCATTGGGCCATACACATTTCCATACCCGATATATAAAGCACGTAAATACCCCTGTAGCTATGCCACAATTAAATTACACGGGATATAGGGGGACCGGAATCAGCTAGAATACCTTACTCATTCCCATTTCCATTATTTTGGTAAAACAATGGAATTTTATGAGTGGAATCATATGTATGTTATGAGTATATGTGTCAGTGCTATATTTATTCAATAAGTATATTATATATATGCTTATAAAAAATTTATTATACAAGGAAAATATAATGCAAATAAGTGTATAGGATAGAGAGTAAAAATAGAAAAATGGCCGCCATTTTCTCTGTTCACTTCAAACTTCCCTCTTAATGTATGGCAAATGTTGGTTCTTCTTTTTGACAAGACGTTCCCCTGGCTACATAGTACCCGTTTTTTGGCATGGAAATCATATTTGTGAATGGTTCATATGTAAATCAAGATATTTTCTCAAAAGTACTTTTTTAAAAATCGACCTGTAGCTTCTTTTTAATGTTTTTGGTGAAAGAAAGCTTTCCTTTCTAGAATATTTTGTGGGTCATTATCAAAAGTGGAAAAATATGTATACAACGGATTACTAACATTCCATCGTAAATAACATGTGTGCATGTTACGCTCATTTATATAAATTACATTATGGTGGACTATAACGATAAGTAAAGGACGGATGAAATTGCCCCAGGCCACAATATTTTCTGATGGAGCACAAAGTATGGAATGAAGTTAGTGGTAAAACATCGGAAAATTAAGGAGATTTTTTTGCAGCGACCAAGAATTCCAAAGAGCGTGCTCCTAATTATTTTAAACCCCCTCATTTAAAGCGTGGTTTGGACCCCATCCCATTGCTCCGGGGACTCTAATATTAATTTGTTTCCAATTTCTTGTAGGACAGAATTTTCCATGGAATTGAATGTTAAGTATCACAATTTTCTCTCATCGAAACTTCCCAATTGAGCCTCGGGGTGAAAAATGCCACTTTTTAAAGCTCTATGACACCGCCTAGGATTACATTCTCGGAAATTCTTGATCCATACAAAAAATCTCCAAAGGAAACCCAGGAAAAATAGTTTTCCCATATTTACCCGATAGCCTTGCATAGGTTTTGCTCGGGTCCTGCAGTATTGGGACCATGTCTCCCTCCTGAATCCATGTTAAAGAAACTTACGTGGGTCCCCACTCAGGGCCAACATTAGCATGGGAACAAAATTTCACAAAAGATTGCGCTTGGACGTAAGCTATCAAAAAATCCTATTGAAAAATTCTTGTGAAGTTCAGAATTTCATTTCGGTCTAATGCGAAGTTCCTTTTTGAATCGATTTGCGAGTAGTGTGCATCGTTTAAGCCAACTGAAATTTTAGGGGGAAAATTCTTTTGGCAGATGAGCTACCAATTGAATACAGGAGGAGTCAACGGTAATTCTTCTCTACAAAAGAATTTTCAAGAATTTTAAAAATATGAAAATGTTCATAAGAAAAGTAAAGGAAATATTGGAATAGTTGAAAAATATTTTTTTCTAACTGGAATTAGCTTAAGAAAATATTTTTTCAAACTAAAATTTTTATTTTACAAAAGGTACATTATATTTTGTACTAAATTGCTTGGTAAAGAGCTAAAAAAACACAGAAGAAGGAAGTCAACGGACTTTGACTTGTTTCTGTACAAAAATGATCCGAGGTCATTTTATTGCCATTCACGTGTAAAGATACGCTTTTGGTTTTTGCTGGAAAATTCCTATTACGCAAAAAATACATTCCCCCATGAGATAATGTCAATCTCGTGAGTGCAATCTCCATATTTCCACTTGCTTAAGCCACCCCTAGCCAAGTGCTAGGATGAATAGGTTTGAGAAACAAAGGGCACATTTCAAACTGAGGGAATAAATTAGACGGGATGGGAATGTTAAAATAGTTTTGAAATCTTGTTTATTCTATTTCAGGCTAAGCCGCTATTCTGGTTTTCCTTCCTTTAAAGTTGCTCCTTATTCTTTTTTAGGAACAAAAGTTTTTAAAAATATTCAATCAACAGTTACCCATTCAAAAAAAATTGTGGTAAATTTTCTAGAAGTATTCGAGTTAATGGAATATCGGTCTTGTTTAGGTAGGAAAACGTTCATGCATGGGTTTGGTTCTAGTGAACGTTCAGTCATTAAAAACTTTATCCCCTTTAAAAATTTACCACACGATAATTTCTTTCTCAACCAACAAAATCCCATAGCTTGAATAATATTTGCAAGCATTAACATTTTCCCATTTCATTATTACCTCTGCAGGAATGATTGTGGAGACATGAGGATTTTATTGTCGGAAGAAAATATCAACATTTACTCAGAACAAAAGAAAGAAAACACAATGGTAGGGTAGGGCAATAAAATTTTATTCTTACGTGGCATGGCCATGCAATTCCATATAATTCAACCCTGCTTTTTTAGTTATCATTATTGTGGAACTTGAGCTGTCTGTGGTGATCATTAACTCAATGTTCAGGTCCTTCGTAATAATCAACCATATTTTTGGGGCTATACAATATATATTAAAAGGGAAAAAATCCAGTCCGAATTTGTCTCCAAGGTAAAAATATTTTGGTTGTATTTTTGTTAAATTTTCATATATTACATAAACAATAAAATATGGGCGTACTTTGCATTTTGCATTGCGTATTTTCAATATTTGACCCCTTCTGCAAAATTAAGCTCTGCTTTTGTAACCTTTTCTAATGGACTGCTTTGATTTATTTTCCAAGCTCAATTCACTCTCTTGAAAATTATTCACAATATGTTGTGCATTGCATTAGGAGATTTATTTAGGGGCCCCAGATTTTACATTAAATTTACGAGTATACATATATTTGTAGGCTTCCAGTGCAATCTGGCCGACAGCCGACAATTTTTGCAAGTTGGCCGATAGCCGGCAAAAATTGTGTACAAGAGGACACATATTTGTCAGCTGGTGATGCAAAGTAGCCGACATCATACAATAAAGTATGAAATCTAGCCGACAACCATAAATATATACAATGTTGCCGAAAATTGATTGAATTTGGTTGGCAACCGATAATTTATGCAATCTAGCCGAAAGTCGACAAAACACTCAGCCACTTTTGGCTGATGAGTCGAAAATGTCAAAATTTTTTCCCAAAAAGTATATATAATTGCAATTATAAGATTATTTTCACATTCAAAAACTTGTTGATTTAACCAAAAGCTTGCTTTGAAAAAGAATTTTTTTGAAATTTCCACTAAAAAGCTTCGCTCCTGTTTTTATTATGGCAGTGCAAAACTGTTTTCGGGAATCCACATTAAGAAGGAGGCGATAAAAATATTGTCGACACTGCTCTGAATGAAAGTGTGGATAGACATTATTGACTCAGCACAGGGCTGATAAAATGCTTTATGTGGTAATTTGCACGAGTGATTTGATGTTAAAAAACACTCTTCTAGGCCGTCATTTATTTTCTTGTTTGATTTGATGTTAAAATACACACTTCAGTAATTTTTTTTCTGGTCGTCCTCGAAGCATTCCCGCTAAATAGATTGCTCAGACAACACGTTTGTCAAATTTAAAATCTTTCTTTCTGCAAATGGTCTAAATTAAAGGTAGACTGCTCCACCTTAAAATGACTACTTAAATAAATTTTAGCTTCCAGGCGTTTTTTTTGTCCATGCATTTTTCTTGTCTAAATATGGCAAAATCTATTAACCTTGAAAATCGATACGATTTAAGACTTTCCTACAAAATCCTTGTTAAATCCCATGTAAAAAAATCCAAATCCTGGATTTTTGGGGTTCAAAAATTTTAAAATTTTCTTATGTAAAAAAGTCCAAATACATATGGATTTGAAGGTAGTATTTTACAAAGGGTATTTTATATGATACAAGCAAGGCGTTAATAATGAAAACCCAGAGGTGAGGGGGAGACATGACCAAATGCTTGCTTGTGAGAAGTGAATTTAATTCTGAATTAGAGTATTAATGTATTAAAAATTTTTAAAAGGATTTTAAAAATACTTGTGGCATTTATTTAAGAAAAACTATACTTGACTTAAATTATTAAAACAATAGTTGCTTGTTCTTAAACGATTATTTAAGAAACATTTTTGGTTTATAGTTTGGGCAAATTTCTTTGGAATTCCAGCTTCGTACTTGCACTCCGACGTTCGATTGATTTTACAGAGGAATTTTCTCATCCCTCCACGTATCAACACAAAATTAATTTCAAGGTTAAACCATATATTCTGTTATTTACGATGAAGGAAAATTTTCCGAGAATATATAAATTGGAAAATAATATGAAGAATTATATTATTGCAACTATACATTATAATTATAATAATAATTATAATAATTATAATTATAGGGTTAAAACGTAAATTCAACTGGAAAGTGTATATTTATTTACTGTTAACGAAATGCATACATTTGTGATTGCAAATATTTTCCTTTGGATTTGGATAAATTTTTTCATGATATTCATTTGAATTCTCCCATGAAATCCGTAGAAAATATCACATGTAGGAAAAATTACGTTAAAAGTAATGTGTAAAATATAATTTCAATGGAAATACTAATACACTGCCGTTGCAGGAATTTATGGGATCGTGTCCAAACGTTCAGAGGAACAAGTCCTTTTTTCTTGACTATAAGCTTGGATGAGTTCCACGTCTTCAAAAGGTTTCTCCCACAGTGTGTTTTCTTCCATGTTCTCGCAGAGAATATTTACGTACGAGTGCTGGAAGGTGTGCTTTTAGGGGTTCTCTCTCCTGTGAGTTTTTTCATGTGCTCGAAAATCTCTCCTTCCGCCTGACCTAAAGGAACAAGAGTTACATTTGTAGAGCTTTTCTCCCCTGTGAGTTTTTTCATGTGCTCTTAAATTACTGCTTCCGCGGGAGCTAAAGGAACAAAGATGACACTTTTCACACGGGTTTCTCTTCCGTGTGAATTCGCTCATGAATTCGGAGAGATTCCGCATGTGCGGTCCGGTAATTCTGACAATATTGACACTTCAAGGGCTTTTCTCCCGTATGAATAAGTTGATGACGGCGGAGGTTATACGGGGATTTTGTACTGAAGTCACAAATCCCGCATTTGTGGCCTTTATCACTACTGTGAGTTTTTGAGTGATTGTATAAAGTGCCGGAAATTGCTGATCTGAAGTCGCAAAGTGTACAATTGTAGGGTTTTTCTCCTGTGTGACTTCGCTCGAAAATTTGTTAGGAGCTGCGTGAAGTTGCGGGAAAGGACCTTTAAAATTCCCACATTTCCATTATATTTAAAACAATAGGCAAAGTTTCTTTGGAACGTATTTCTCGATAATTCGGAACTTTTCCGAATATTTTGACATGCACGGATAGTAAATACATATTTAACCATTTCTTGAAGTTGACTTGAATATTATCGGAATAATTATTGAAGTTTAATGGGGTTTGATTTTTACAATAAAAGGCGGAACGTTTAATGTGGCCGATATTCGACAAAATTGTATGCAAGCTGGCGTACGCTTGTTGGGTGTCAGTGCAAGCTGGCCGACAGCCGACAAATTATGCAATTTTGCCGATAGCCGACTAAATTTTGTACA
>JAQFXU010005069.1:0-12257 GCA_034693705.1 Spatulosminthurus flaviceps | reverse complement strand
AAATATTTTCATTACCAACAGAATCAACAGTTTGCGGCTTCAAATCAAATCCATCCGAGGCAATCACTTCTAACGTGTGATTTTCTATAGACATTTCCAGAGGACAGTTGAGGACGCCATTGCTAATAATTCGGAGCCTATAGGACCAGCCTTGTTGAATGCGAACTTCATGCACTGGTACAAAGTCCTTCTGCTTTGATTGGATTGTCTATACATTAATCACAAGTTTTTTTAAAAAATTACAACTGAATAAATGTATTTAACATAATGTTGAAAGTTAATTCAATTTTTGCTTTAATCTCTGTACATATTAAAGGAATGCTGCAATATCCACGTAAGTTACATAAGATTCTTTCCCCTTCCCTTTTCACATATGTACCTCGATTCCCTAAAACAACGCCAATTTTTTCTCATTTTGTGTATGCCAAATTACCAATTTTGCTTCCTTTGTAAAACCATGTACTGAAGGATCATTTTGTTTCGTCATATATTCTCTCAGTCTCACATTCCCGCATTCTGGAAATTATTCCAGCCTTGAACCTTTTAATTTACGAGTGTGTATACGTATAGTCTCTTACCAGCCTAGAATCCTTCCAACTGGCATCAATTGCGAGACAACGCTTCCAAAATATTATAATTGCCAAAATTGAAGGGTTTCAAACCTGCAGTCTCATGTTGGCATTGACTTTGAATTACTTTTTCAGCGTTATGCAGCTGTTCAGGCAAAACTTCACAATGGACATATATTACATTGCAACTTATGGCATAAAGTGACGTCAAGAAAAATGAATAATTGAGTTTCCAACCAACCAACCCTAGCTCTAGAGAATTGCATCCATTAAAATATATTGAGAACATTGTACCAAATACATTTACAAACCCATTCAAGCAAATTGTATACTTATACTCAACGTCAGCTATAAACTATCTTTATGTCTATACTATACATACAACTTGAACAATACCACCTGCTATTTCTTCCTTTACTTTTTATCTACTAAACCGAGACGTCTCCATTAAAGTAAATACATGTTCTCAAATCAACTAATTGAACACGACTAACTTTATCCTTGTTATTGTTGCTCCTTACACCATATTGTACTATTTTCTTGCATATTTTTAACAAACCTCGTGAGGAAGGAAATCATCGAAAAATCCAGGTGGAATTCCCCTTCCGTTGATTAGAACTCCTCGAGGTTTGTTGTCACCATTTGAATGATGATGATTCAAGAAGACAGGTAAGCTCAAATCCGCCAACCAATCCCAAATTAAAATTTCATGTTCAGGTAAATCATAATCATATAAGCCTTGATTGCTTGGTCCATACGGCTCCTTCTCCAATGGCCTCCTTACAACCAATGATCCAAAGACTCCATCCCCTCGCTGGAAACCGGCATGTGAGTGCCAGAAATAACTCCCCCCAAGTGGAGTTTCAAACTCATATCTACAAACATACAAAACCACCTTGAAATACACACAAAAAATGCACTTTTACTAAATAGCGAAACTCACTGTCCGTGCCCAAAAGACATTATAATTTATACATGGAGGAAAAACACACTCGAAATTATTTTATGAACCATAACAGTAAAACCTCCTACAGATACTCCAGGATGCCAAATTATGTTGCACTTTTTCTAAATATATATTTTTTTGCAAAGTAGCTATACATATAATAATCACCATAAACCAGATCAATTATAACAAGTTTTTTTTTCAGACTGATAATGCTGTTGTAAATTTTTTCAACAAACTTTGTTTTAAAAAAGAAACAAAAATGAATTCCTACACGATTACATTGCATGGATGGATCCCTCCCTGAAGGATTCTCCTCTATTCTTAAGGCATGTTGCGAGAGGCTTGAACTACTTCATTGGTTTTTATTATATGAAAAATGCCATCAGAATAATTGATGACTGAAGTGCACATCAATTACAAAGAACATAGTTCAATGTTGTAGGTGCGAGCATTGTTTGGAATATAATATCCAGGAAATTGACTTGTTTTCCTCGTTGAACTTAATGCGAATTCTCCTGTACTTCGTCCTTGACATGTTTCTAACATTTTAATCTATTTACTGACTCCAACTTACCAACGTTATTTCATAAGCTTCTTATACAATCAAATAATAATGTATTAAGAAATCAATGTCTAAATTCCAAGCTCTACAGAAAGAATATTTAAAAAAAGTGAAAAAGATGGGGAGGAAAATAAAAGTTCTACGGCTTTTTTTAATGAACAACATCTTACTCACAATTGATTCATAATATCCTAATACTCTTATACATAATAGAGAGGAACCTCTATTAACTCATTCTGAAGATAGAGAATTTTTATTTCCATTTATGTAAGTACAGTAACTACCTTAAGCTTCGGCACAGTTCACGTGTTAAGTTCCTCGGAAAGAATCCCAGCGGAAGGTATATACTTGGAGGATTATTTAGTCATCATAATATGTATTTGTATTGTGAGTAAATAAACACCCAATGAGTTCCTGCTGTTATTTCATTGTTAATAAGAAAATCCATTGAAGCATATAAATCAATAAAAATATTGAGCTCAAAACTTTTTTCATAATCATCCTCACAAGTAATTTCTCATCACAATATCTACACAATGTCAATACATACGTACACAAAACTCCCAAGCCGTAAAATATGGTTATATGAATGATAATCAGTGAACCAGTTCCCATTTGATTCTCATTAATCAGTTTCCTCTCTATTATATTCCTTCTCATCCTGTAGAAACGTCGCTGCTGGAAACAAATAACCCATGCTATGGATCCCATGGAGTGTGCAAATTTCAAGATTAATTTTTGTAAAAAGTCTTGGAATAAAAAAAAAAGGTGATCAGCCTAAATTTTTCCTTGAAAGAAATTGCAATTTTCATATTTCAAATCTCTAAAAGCAAGTTCACCCATTCATTGGTGAAGGAAAAAATGACTAAATAAAGTAATTCCCTGTAGTCACCATTTTTTTTAACGAGTGTAGGAAAAAAGTTATTTTTCCTTCCTATGCATACATTGTCCATTTAAGCAGACAGACGACATCCCAAACGTCATCCGCTCTGAGATCATACATTGTTATTTTCAATTGGAGTGTGAGGATAAAGAGAGAGAAAAAATTAAATAATTAATGAGTAAGAAGAGCTACCTGAAAGTACTGCCAGGAGGTATTGGACATTGAGAAACACCCGGAACTCCATCCATCCACGGTGTTTTCTTCATATGAATTCCATGCCAATGAATGGCAGTTCCTTCACCAAATAGCCCATTGGTGACGTCCACAACCACAGTGTCTCCTTCACAAACCTAATTATTTCAACAAAAACTCTGAATTAGAGTTCATGGAATTTATGCGGCGGTAAGGAGTATTTTGTGCTGACGCATAATGAGCATTTTTACATTCCTCAAAAGTACTTAATATTGCTCTAATATGTACTTGAAAGCCTGGAATCACTATTATTCTTTCCTCCATATGTCATCCCTACATAGTCTACATATTATGAAAGCTCACATACTTGAACTTGTGTAATAATCATGAGGATATTTATAGATTCTATGACACTAAATAACGTTTTGCAAGTACCTGTTGTAAATATTTTACTACATTAACATGTGGATTGTAAAAAGACCGGAGTGATTCATATCTGTCAATTTATTATCATACTAAATCTGTGGATCCGCCTGATTCCAGAAATTCATTTTTAGAAATGATTTTCCCAAAAGCTCAGCCTCGTGTGGATTTTATGGAATAATAACAATCATCTATTTACATGATTGACTTGAAGGTTAATAGTAAATAAGTAGCTCAGGTATGAAGATCTTGCCTCTGTAAATATATGTGCCATTATTGCGTACTATTTCTAATATGGACCTACTTATATCTATATATTACTACGCATTTTCATTGCACAATTATATATGTATTTAGCAATTTGTGAGCATACCTATTTACAGCCATTACGCAGTACATACATAATGGAAGAAATAGAAAAACAGTATCCTTAGTCAAAACAATTAATTCTTATAACTCTTAGCTCTTGTGAGTCAACATAATCTCATTAGATATTCCTGTTTACAATGCAAGTATACAGTACACCAGCAAACATCGTCAGCTTTCAGTGTCAATGTCATTCCCAAGATTTATGACACCTCTCACAAATCTCCTTTAGACAACTCTTCTGCTCCATTTATCCCAAATTTGGAATTATTCCTAAATAATGAAACACTATTTCCACACAAAAGCTCATTCCGCATTTAACCTTGGTAATCAAATCAAGTTTAACTTAATTATGACAAGGCCACCATATTATTATGAAACGTATGTGAAGCACTGGAATCATCTACATTAAATTATCTATATGCAAAAACAAATAAACTCCCAACCCTTATTGATGGACCAGGTAAGAGACGATTCACAACAGCAATGGCCCTTCGGATCCCATCCGCCGGTATACAATCGTGCCTTGCACAATCTGTCGTCACATTGGGACAATCATAGCAAGCTTTGGATAAGATCCAGAAATACTCCACCGTAAAATTATATCCACAGGTCATTCGTTTGGCAGGATCGGAAGAGCATTCTCGGAAACAAGGATGTGCCTCAGCTGGAAAAAACCAAATTCAATATAAAACATTAGGAAAAACTGGATTTGCAAGGATGTGCATTCAATTCTTGCTTGATAACAGGACTAGCATCATTCCCTCATTTCTTTACCTTATACTATCCTCTTCAAATTTACTCCCTGGCTCATTTTGTATGCAAATAAATTACTATTACTCATCAAATAGGAAATCTCCTTTAACCTCACCTACAGATTATGATCATGATGTATGTAGCTGAGCCAACGTTATTATTTCTATAATTTCAGGTTTACAATTTTACACGAGTTCACCAACGAAAAGCGTAAGCATTCTGAGTTTCATTTCTAGTTCATTCGGTTAAAGGTGTCCAATTCACAGGAATCGCTTAATAAACATGGGCATGTACGGAAACCTTTTAAGCTCTTCGCAAGAAATTATTAAAGAAAATCCCACAAACGTTATATTTCTTCATTTCTCAGATCTTCTCCAATTCCCGTGAAATTCGGGAGAAGAAAAATTAACATAATAACGAGGAAAAAGACTTATGAGTTGTAGCCCTGTATTTACATACACAATACATTAGCAACTTCCCGATAAAAGCGCTTCTGCATATATGACTACACAAAAACTGGATATTTCCCTATCCCTACACAGACGTTCAGTGAACTTTACTGGGAATTACTGAAAAGACACTTTTTATCACAATTTCTTTGCAATCTCACAGTTTATGACGATATGGCTTTTAATAATGTAGGGGAAAACCAAAGAAAAATTCCAAGAAGCTCAAACTCATTGTAAAATAAAGTCAATTGAAGGATGAAACTCTGCTCATGCCCTAATCTCTCAAATTCCAGTACATACCAGACCAAGTCATATTAAAGGACATGGAATTTGACAGACCATTATTGCTACACACTACACATACACACATTAGTTAGGAAAGATAGGTTCATAATTCGTGATCAAGCAATACTTACTGGGTAACATATGTGACTGGCATAATTAGTAGTTGTACTGTTGTACTATACGTAGCTTGTAATAAGCGTGCTTATAATTATCTCTTGCCATTCCATTGGCAACCACACAAGTGCTAATTCATACCTGTGTGAACATTTACACGAAATATTGCTCCTATACAGTAATTTGGCTCTGGTTTTAATCAGTTTAAATCTTTGTTCTAATTATTTTTTTTCAACCAACACTAAAGTTATGGAAGGTCGGATGACAAGTCAAAGGGTTTTTGGCACATACAGTAAACATAGAGAATATAAAGTCAATAGCCGAAAAGCCAATGAATTTGACAATCAAAAGACGAAATAATGTCAAAACAAGCCTATAGCATCTTTCATTTTACTGAAAACCTTGAGTGTTCAAGGTCTTAGCGATATATTATAGTTTTGGCAATAACTCCAGAGAAAAATTGGTGATTAACTGTAAATAAATGTTTTCACAAATTATTACCACAGATATACTTATCTAATAGTAGAAGAATAAACATAAAGGAAAAATATGTACTACTTAAATACACATTTTCAAATATTATACATCTTATAAGGGCTAGGCCTCTGTGCTGTGAGAATCCTTCAAAGCATTCATTATTGTTGCACATAGTAAATGCATAGGCTTTCTTGACAGTATCTCTCCTTAGTATATAGCTTTATAATAAAAAAAATGTAAAGACTCGTGAGTGATGCTGTTTGCAGATTGCATAACTTGATTGCACAAACTGCATATACTACAAGGTAGTACTCACGCCTTTAATAGCATTAATGTATGTATTTAAATTGTAATCATCCTAGAACCATTTGATGTACTAACTAGAGCTTGTAAATTGATATACATACATACCTTACTATTATACATGCAATATACATATATGCGTATACATATGTATAGGTATACCTTTTGTATGAACCACAATTGATTTAACACGTTGTAGGGTAAAGTTTGAAGAGAAAAAAATAACTATGAAACAAATAATGGAAAGGAGACGCTCATTGTAATTAAATAGCATAATAATTCGCATGTATCCAAAGACGAAAAAAACATTATAATTTTATTTCTTGTATATGGCCACTACTACAGTGGTCGTAGTAGTATAGTAATAGTACAGTCTATTATTTCTTGTCACATTTAATTACCACAAGTTGGTTGAATCGATCCTTCTTATATTCTCCTCATTGTGGTTAGTTAGTGGCACATTGCTGTATATTGCTACTAAAAAAAAGATTGTATAAATTCTAAAATACATACGTCCTTAGAGATTTAAACTATTCAGCTGTTAACGTGTAAATTGTAATTTATTCTTCTCCCACCATTCATATAGGGTGATACATGGATGCATGTGTAGTGTGTGCAAGTACATATAAAAACATGTAGTTTGGCATTGTAACTATTAAATCTTAGGGCGATATTGTTATGTCAACAAAAACAAGCCAAAGGCACCCTATTCATTCCTCAAAGCTATTCTATACAAGCCATGTGCTCTCTCAGCACAACTCAACAATAATAATTGTGAATTGAACGAAAGTAAAAGACGTGGAAAATTTACTTTACGTTCACATAGCGTAGTATTATGTATATTCTATAGTATATTCTATAGGTTAGTAAAGTTTAATGTACGCGTATATATTTTTTTTTGCGGGAAAGATTTAGGACAAGTAAAACAGCTATATTGACTTTACTTGTATTTAACTTCACATATAGCCGAGAGTGTCAAAATCATATATACATATAGAAAAATATAAGATCACGTCCTATCTGTGTATAGGAATGCATGTAACAAAAGATAACATGTTTAAATGCAAAGGCGAAATTTTGAATCCTGTCAAAAAATACTAGTCATCACATTCTCACATTCACGCAAGGTTTTTATCCTCTCAAATATCAGTAATAATTGCATAATTTGTATTTTTCTCACTTTTTTTCTAAATCGCTCTTGAATTTTTATCATACATGATTATTTAGTATTTGTGTCAACCAACCCATGTATAATTCAAATAGTATTACGGTATATAAAATAAAAAAAATCCACACATGCTCTCGCACTTTCAATTTCGATCATCATTCATGGACTTGGACTTCCACAGATTTTTTCATGCCTGTGTGGAGACAGTTAATATTTTAATGGGTAAAATTCCTTTGGTAAAAATCCTCTGGCCTGTTCCACTATTATAGTAATAAATTTCCGCTATTTTTTTCTCTTCTGAGCCAAAATTAGGTTTAGGAAATGCTTAAAATTCAAGCATACCAAATTGATTTTAAGCTTGAGAGAGGAAATGAAAGGGAAAGAATGTTGATATACATGGATGCACATGTACAGACGCTTGTAAAAGCTACTCTACCTAAAGATAGTACCTTGTCATCATAAACTGACTTGCTCGACATATATAACAAGGGGAAATGTAGCCTATTAAATGTCATTTTTTCTATGGAGTATCGTAATGAGGAAATTAATAATCTTAATTTTATGGCTACAACTTCATCTTTAAAAAAAACCATTTGACCCATTTTATTTTAAAATCTAAAACGAAAAAGGAAGGGGCTCATATGAAAATGCTCTCTTTATAATTTACACGCATACAACTACTATATCGAAACCAAACTAAACCATAAATTCAACCGCAAAAGATTGCATCATAATATGAATAAAAAAATGAAGGAAAGGAACAAATACTTACCACCGAGTCCTTTACCATTCCCCGAGGAAATTTGCGACAAGAGAGTCACGACAAGAACAATCGTCTGTGCCAATATCACCAGACTAAAACTAACTTTAGACATTGTTATTCCTAATTAAATTAATTGAATATCACAACCTTTTCACTAATGAATCACAAAAAAAATTACGAAATTTTAATGATTAAATTGTTCCTATCTTCGTGAGATCTCCTGTCAAAATTCAATAGCACAGCGTCTCAAGTGCTAAATAGTAAAAGGTAGAGGGAAAACCGTTTCCGATTTCTCTGTATGTTTATTATCAAAAAGCAGGATAAACTCACGTCATACGTTATATTTCTTATTATATTGCTCTACTTGTACAACAAGTTTTGCAGCAACAGGTGATGATGCTTTTATCTTTTGAATATTCTTATCATTATCCACATGTATTATATGTAATGATTGAAAAGTAATTCTGAGTAAAGCCGATTCTAGGTAAATGTCTCTGGCAAACGCTCTTTTTAGTTTTGTTATTTATCCCATAAAATTTATTTTCTAATCCATATTTTCACAGAAAATTTAATGGGATTTACTCATTTTAGAAATATATAGCTTGAAGGTAAGTGTGTAAATTATAATGGGCTGAGAAAATCCCTTGCTATTACGCTCAACAATAATAATTATCCGAGAATTTTTACAATCAACTAAGGTAATTTGTAAAAATAGTTACATAATAAAGTATTATAAAGCTTTACACAAAAATATACCATAAACTCCTGGTTTTTCCTATCATAAATTCCTACCCTGCAATATCTATGACTTGCAAATGTATTTTGCACACTTTTTTTTAAATGCTAATAAATCTGTAGGGGGGAAAATGCAAGTTAAACAAATTTCCCAGGTCCAGTAAATTTCACTTGCATAAATAATAATTATTGTTGCAATTTATATACAGGCTTGAAATTGGAGCACGTTTTTTATAATTGTTGTAGATATATTGACCTACTTAAAAAAATAGTCTACTATTACTTCACTTTAGGACACTTTTCTATATAAATTGTTGTATAAAATTCCTTGTGTAACAATCTCACGTGTGTTTATTTCTAAACTATATTTAATTGTAAACAAGTCACTTTTGGTAGTAGAGAATGATAGAGCTGTGACATGAAGAATGATGAATAAGACTCTTCATTTCACTTGGATATCACTTTACTCTAGCTCAGATTACCCCCGCAAGGTAGATACAGAATATAGTATAGTGTGTGTATATTTCTATGAGATGAGGTGTGATAAGCAGAGAAAAGCAAGAGCAAGTAGGAACAAAAGTAGAAGTGCCGACAGTCAATATATATACAAGCTGAAGTTCTTCCAATCTCGTACACAATGACAAACCTACCTTAAATTCACCTACTACACACAACCCTCCTACCCATCTTATTACTATTAACAGGTGTACCTAAATATATACATACTTGTATTATAACTTATGTATAGTAACACCTCTCTTGAAACTTAAGAAAATGTGAGGAATTAGCTGAATGATTATCTTTGGGTAAATTCCGTTTCAAGAGTATTATTATCACTATACTTGGAAGAAGGCATCATCATTAGTGCTTATGTAGGTATTCCTCTGAAGGTTATATGCATGTAGAATTATTATATATTATTATTACCACACAATAGGAGCTTATCGGACGGGTTCTTTCTTCTGCTCAACGTTTCTATAGTTACTTATGTACGTACAAAATGTCACTTGTTCTGATTCTGAGAGTGAAGTTTGCAAATTAAACCTGAACCAGGTTTCCTACCATGCGTTAATAAATGTATCGTAAAAACACTCTCTTTATATATCTATTTTTATGTACATATTTATATATATTTACATTGAATTTTTAAATATGTTGATTTTTTTCATAGACATTTACATGGATGAGTAGAAATGGTGCGTGGGAACTGGGAACGCATATAACTTGACTTAATAGAAATATTGACTATAGAATGAGCTATGAATAGAGCTATTGACTCATTGACTGATTGTGAGTCGTTTCAATGTCAATTTCCGTGAAATGTCTGTAAATGTAATTCAAGCATAACAATTTATAAGAGAGCAAGGTAAAGACTTATGTAAGGTGACTGGAAGTGAAAAGTTCTCACTACTACAATTAAACACGATTTACAATTCCTTGGAAAGGTTAAAATTTTATGGATTAATCCCCTCACGTCTCGCTCCTTTTCAGTATAAGGATTTGGGAAAAAATTGGAAGCTAATATAGTTCCATGAATGGAATAGAATTCCCTACGAATTCGCAGTAATACTTTAAAGACTATAGGGGAATTCCCTTAGAATTTAATTGTAAAGTTGTTCCATTAAGATTCGTCTCACATGATTATCGTTTTGTTGTGACTAACTGTCTTTTGGAAAGAGGAAACTTTTGTACTCTAGTGGACTGCGGTGTAATTTTAAAGACTATAAAAATTATGAGAGAGAGAGAGAGAGCGAGCTATTGTTATAATTGTTGTGACATTTTAAAGAGTAGACGTTCACTTTAAGGAGGCTACGGTAATTTAAAGGAGGTTGAGCAGGATGGAGTTAGGAAAGGAGCAGCAGATGAATAATTATTGTATGGGATCTTCCTTTTGCATTTAATTTCTATAGTTAAATTTAATGATGTATTTAAAAATTTTAAGGGTTAGTATTTAATTATTATTAATGCATGTAGTGTGTACATACTTAAAGTGTGTGTACACATTTATTTTAAGCTCACTTTTAAAAAATTCCAAGGAGGGTTCATTGATGTGTGGTCTGAGAGAAAATAATGCAAGTGGAGTTGAGAGTTTGGAGCATGACTCGATCTTGAATAATGTGCAATTCGTTATGCAGTTGAGAAAGAATAGTATTTGCGTAGATTTCCAATGGAGTTTCCAGGCTTCAATTAAGATTCCAGCTACTGTTCGATGGCTATTTAATTAACTATATTTTTAAAAAACCAAGTCCTTCTTTCACATTGCCTGAAGGGAAGTAACAAAAAGGAAGACACTTGTTCCTGTGTAGTGTGTGGTAGTACTTGAGTATAAATGAAGTGGGAAGGAAGTGACAATGAGTTTTTTTCCTATTTCAATTTACCAATAGTTTTGTGTGCTTTCAAGCTTGGATGAAATCCTTTCGGATTCGCACACAAACAATTCAACCTTTACAGAGTAGAGAAGTAATTAAGCAAATCCATTACCACAGGAATTTTTCGACCAACTCAACAGGATGGGTATAGACCAATATATGTTTTTTACTTTGGACTGTGAAGGTCAGTAAATTGGGGACGGTTCTAAGAATTTAGGATTTTTCTTCAAATTAAATACACACGTGTGTATTGTTTTTCAATGTATCGCTAAGGAAGAAAAAAAAGGTTTTGCATGGTTTTGCAAAAAATGGCGGATAGTGATATATCTTGTAGAGATTTGCGAAACGTTTAAGAATCGAGATTCGTTAATAAAATTTTATACATTCCAAACCCAAGTCATGTGTATCTCCTGTTTTGATTCGAGACCGAATTAATAATAAATGAGGTTGTTGCCTCCAGGTCCAGGATGTGGAAAGGCCGGGCTAAAAGAAATTCAATAAAAAAATTATAATCTTTATCATTCTCATCGGTACATTTGCGTAAGGAATGACGCATTTTATATTGTTGTAAATAGGATGACGACATAGGTAATATTTTAATAGTGATTTAGGAGAGCACTATTGACAACAATGTTGATCTGTATTTCTGTGATTGAATTATGTGTCCTGTATGAGCGGAGAGTAATACTGTAAGGGAATATGACTTACATGGGATCGATGAAACGTGGAACTATGTGTAAATGTATATGCGATGTAATGCGGTGGGAGAGAGCTCAAAAATAAGTGTGCACAGGACCAGAGCTACAGACCAACTCTGGATGTTTAATGATCGTTTGTGTGGGTGTGTACAAAGTAGGTGGTAGAGGGTAAGGGTAATTCAGATCTACCCTTACA
>JAQFXU010005068.1:0-12257 GCA_034693705.1 Spatulosminthurus flaviceps | reverse complement strand
GACCACTCATTAAAATTTCCATGCTAATGAGAGGTATAGGGACAGTGAAACAACTTTTTATGCCAGAGCATCTTTGGGTTGACCATGCATTTAAGCGCAGCAATCTGAACCTCTTTAAAAACAAAAACATTGCGATTTTGCAAATTTTTTATCTTCTATATGCTCATGAATTTAGAGCAATCCATTTATCATAATATCAAAATATTAATAAATTAAAAATCATCACACGTTGTAAACCCAGCAAAGCCTCTACAAATAGTTGCACTAATCCTTTCATTCATATCTGGATTTTTTCCCATTTAAAGTCCAAATAAAAACAAGGTACCTAATCCTACCATTTAACATGCATTCATGCACTTATTCAAGTTGTAAAAAATTACAGGATTAATTTTGTTTAATTTAAAGCTTATAAGAATGTACACAAAAATAAGATGAAATAGTAAAAATTCGAGTAAAACTTTCTTCTATTTGACTTTTTTTACGGGTGAAAGCTCGTGTTTTGTAGCAGACTCGACCTCTTTCTTAAGAAATTACTTATCTGGAAGCAGCTCTCTCAAACATGCAGTTTGAAGACACAAGAGGGCGGCTGGAGGAAGTCAATGCATTTGATATCAGTTTGTTTTTGTATTGATAATATTTCATGGCCCGTGCTATTTCACATGACCATTGGACGTCATGTTTATGTAAACAGATAAATATTGAGAAAAAATGACCTCTAGCTTAATCACTAATAGCGCAAAATTATAATGATGAGAATTCCAGAATATCCCTGACAGCTATAAGTATTTTTTCAAGAGGATGATTTATGAGAGCGGCACTTTTTGGGTAAATGACAGAAGTTAAGTACTTCGCATTAACTTGGCTGAAACAAATTAGTAGTTGGATACTAACTAAAAGCTAATATTATTTGTTCAAATACTTCAATGAATTAATGTATAATCTTTGAGAACGCGTGATCATCAAGGTATTTCAGGGCCAATTATCAAAATTTGTACTTTTGTACTTCCTCTGGAATTTGATGTGGATGAAAAAACAATTTATGGAAATCCCTTGCCAGCAATTTTTTAGGCATTTAAATAAAATACAAATAATGGATTTTATGTGGAAACTATATACTAGAGAGAAACGAATAAAGGTGGATTTAATATTGTTTTTGCTTCAGGTTTGTTTGCACATGTCATGATTATCTTTTGGAAATGTACATAAGTGAATGCATATATAGAGGAATCCTGAGGAAAACAAAGGTGATAGTTTTCAGTATGTACAAGCAATCCCGCCATCAGGATAGGCGGATGGTGGAGTTCAACTAAAACAATATTTTCTCAATTGATACAGTTAATGGTAGGTTTCTCCAATCACTCAGAACGAAATATATATACGATTAATGGTCTTTCTTAAAATTAAATTTAACTACGCTGCCGATAGTAACTGCTCGAGTAAATAATTCAGCTTATTAAGTACAAAAGTATCATTTCACAAGAAGGCATCTCGGGAATTCAAACTGCCAAGGTCATGCAACTGCAATTGAAATCACTTTGGGTTCGCAAAGCTCAATTGATGTGGAAGCTAGGGAAATGTGGTGTACAGTTTTTACCCGATGTATCCCCTTTGCTAAAACTTAATGAAGTAATCGGGAGCAACTGTGGTCAGTAGCTGGACAAAAGTTGAAACGGGGTAAGAATGACCTCAAATGGGCAAAAGGTTGATTTGACCGAAACACGATTTCGTGAACTTGACAAGCTAAGCATGAATTTTCAATAGCTATCATCCAAGTACTAAAACATTGTATTGTATTGCATTGTATTGACTTTAATAACGTGTTATAACCAGGTCAGTACAAAAAAGACTATGGTCTCCCCCTGGTGACACGTGTAATTCAAATTTCACAAAAATTTTGAAGATTCATCCAATATGTATGCTCATAATTAAAATTCTTTTTTTGATAATCTCTTATCCAATAACCATTCAGTTATAATCGTCAGGAATTCTCCATATTTCATAGTAGATCGACCTTCCACAGGTATATCATTCCATGTTTTAGTAGATTGATAGAAAACATTTAATGACCCCATGTTAAAGAAATCGACATTCGGCCTCCAGGAGGACCATTAGGGATTCTCACAACTCACGTCATCATAAATATATTGTCAGCCCATTATTTTGCATCATATTTGAATTTTTTGGAGATACATTCGTGGCTGATGAAATACGCTGAGAAATTCTAACAAAAGGAGTTTATCAGAACTGCAATTTGACTGTCTCACCCCATTGTGCTGTTGTGGGGGAACTTAAATTTTGCCATGATTGTATCTTCCGAACAGCTCATCATCACTCAAAGAGTTATGACATTTCTGAACGAACTTATATAGTTTTCGTTCTCAAAATCCTCCCTTAGTTTTCATTCTCAAAATCCTCCCAAAGGGTGCCTATAGCTTGTCAAGTTCACGAAGTCGTGTTTTGGTCACATCACGAAGTTCCGTTTTAAACCGTTTTGGCAAAACTGTGCACTGGTCATTTTTGTCCCAGCTAACACCATCCACTCTTTCCTTGTTCCTTGGTTAACTTTATTGCAGGATCCGAGGACGACAGCATTGGGAGAATATTAGTAGAATTGTCTTTAGTGTCGGGTGCAAAAATAACACCATCGCTGTTCATTGAGTCGGGAATTGTGACTAGGTATCATAGGTATAGGACGACGACTCACGACACCGGCAGTTTATTTCTACCGTCTGATGATGAATTGCGCCTCGAATAAGATCCCATCTTGTAGTCATGGAGAGATTGTCTTTTCTCCTGGAAACCTTTGAATATTACAGGATACAGGGATGTTTAAAGAAAGTTGAAGAGCATGACCTGAATAAATATTCTATATCTTGCTTTCCATTCAAAGTGAAAGTTATGCATGCTTGAATAAAAGAGAAAAAAAATACACTCGGAAGAAACTCTTCTGTAGAAAATAATAAATACGCACGAAGTATCAACGTAGATATGTACAAAGAGCATTAAAGTGTACATGTACATACGTGAATATATATCAGTTCCATTTCATTGCAAAAGCTAAAGCCGCAGGCAGGCAACTGGAGCATCCTTTGTTTTTGCTATGAAAAAAATCCTCTGTTTATCCTCGCATTACACTCCACTTACATTCTTCCAATTGTTTGTCCACTGAAAGGCAACTTTTCAGTGCAGTATGTGCTGTGGGAAATAGAGAAATTCATTACTATCAACTTCCATTTTGGTAAATATCTATTTTAAGAGGTACTGACTGAGAGATCGTCCTCAAAGATCTTGCTCCCAAGGCTTATCCTAATGCTTTCGTTGGAGTACATGAGTTTTTTTAAATTCCTTTTTAAGTAAAATATCCCACTTTCGCTTATACATCCATGTTATACTAGTTGAGGGCTGGTACAAAGTAAGTAGTAGCTCTATATGATACAACACAACCAAGGTTAAAATCATAAAACAATGCTTTCTGTATATTTTAGAGAATATTGATTTTTTTTCGTCTTGTGATTTTTATAAAGAATTTTATGTTCTCATAAAATCCAACTACTATCGACTATCGTACACTTAAGTCGTCTAAGCTGGTTCTGATCTGAAAACACTAAAGCAGATGGTATTTTTCCATAGTGTAAGGATCGCATATTATCAAATGTCTAGGAGATTGCACGTAAAATAAATATAAAAAAAGTATACAAAATAGGAAGTGAATAGTCTCGAAATTTTGGTTTTATATTATTCTAAACAATAAAAACTCAGAAATAGTTGCTCCAGCATATGTTTCATATACGTATAAAAAGCCCATCTTTCTTTTACATTGACTTTTTTGATTTTTCTCACAAAATTCCAATGTTTTTCTTGGAAGTGATTATAACTTTTGAGGACCATGTTGATTTTTTTCCAAGCACGCTGTCACATATTATGCTGTAGAAATCCAAATGGATTTTTCTATTTGCCAAAAACTCCTTTTGTCATATTTCAACAAAATTTTTAATAGCGTTGTATTTATATGTTTGTCCTCATATTAGGCTTCACGTGCTTTTTTTCATGTGTATTTGAAAAGTTTTGCTCCTTGAAAAAGGCATTACCATTGGCGGTTCGTGGAAAAGCCTTTAAGGCAGAAGGAAGTTTACAGATTGGGGTCTCATTATTTAATAAGTTACCGGAACTATATGTACGCATTAGGTGGGTATAATAGGGAAGCCTTATGTAAGGGAAAAATTTTGCAATAAAAAAAACTTTAGAAGTTCAAAAATTATTATGAGTTGAGGATTTTGCCCTGAGCTGGCCTTGAAACGGAGTGTTGAAATATTCGGGAAAAAATATTAAATTGATTTATCTCCGTATGAATTAATTCCATTAGGTTAAACTGAACTTCATCAACTTCATTTTCAATGGTTATGCTTTAAATGTGTAGTGGGTACGTATAGGGAGCGGTCGATGACACATAATAGGATTTTCCTATATATTTACATAATAATGTTAAAAGTGTAACATATCTGTCTCGTCGCACTTTCCTCGCTTTTGGGATGGAATTCAAATGCTCATGTTATCAACATCCCCGTTACCAGTTTTTTCCTCTTTAAAGCTGGACCTCTGGGAATTTTTTGGGGACTTTAAACGTAACTACAAAAAGTATGAAGTAATATGTATAAAATCCTCATATACATATAGAGGCATTTGTAATGTGGTTATGTGAGGAACTAAAAAGCTCAGAGTAAAGTGCTCAATTCGTTTTCTGCAAAACTTGTCCACATAGCACAAATTCATACATATGGTAAAAATATCTCTCTCTCTCTCTCCCTCTACAACCTGACGAAATTAGATACGACGCTTAAAATTTTCCAGCAAGTCCTGATATATTGGATTTTTTTGACTTTGGGTGGTTCCCCTAATAATATTATTCTCTCCCTTTTAACGCTTTTTCCGTAAAAGGAACCCATATGATTTCATAGATTCTGCCTTAGAATTTTCTCTGAAATTTCTTTTGCCATATAAAAAATTTACATGATCACATTTTTCTGGAAAAATTGTTTCTCTAGGAACACATTTTCCCCCCATAGTACATGTCTTTAGAGCGAAATTACTCTATGTTGGCCTTGCATGGATCAGTAATTAAATTATGTCATACACGAAAAACACTTTTGTTTAGGGACGCTCTATACAGTTGGGATGTAATGCATTGAAAAATAAGCTGAATTAGAGATTGTCAAGATTTAACTAGAACTAAAAGACACGTCAGTGTTAATGTCTCCCAGGCTCTATTTATTATTCAATGAGTATATAAGTGGGAAAACTAGTCAGCAGAAATTCACGTTTCACCCTTACACTAAAATATACCTGTTCAGTTGGAAAAAAAATATAAATAAAAATTTCCCACATTTACGAGTCATAGCAGAAGACAGTGATGACGAATGAGGAATAATGCTTATGGGAAAATAATTCCCCATGCAAATCTATGCACACAATGGGATGATGCCAGTCAAAGGTGTTAGTAGAGAGCCAGTTTTATGTACCTCACCATAAAGATCAATAGGCCTCCCAACAATCATCATAATACTAATATATTTGGTGTAGAACCAGAAGCTCCTACTTGTATTTACAATTACTTCATTCAACATGACTCGTGATTTCTAATGGATTGCTCATCCACCATTCCATATGTCAACCCACTGTCCAAATTCCTTCAATTCTCAGAAGACACGGGCCAAAGCTATTCATTTAATTCTGCTCACTCAAAATGGGTTAACTCAGGTAGCTCTGTAGAGCAATGAAGGCAAAAAAATTTGAAAATTCCTTTGTGCTAAAACATAAGCCAAGCAATGTACCCAGTGCCTAACATTGTAATTTAGCCATTAGACCGAACATTGAATTTTACGGTTATGAACTTGTTATTAATATTTATTGTTATTAAAATTGAACCTTTGAAATTACCAATACAAGTCAAGCATATGTTAAATTTTATTTTTATTACTTGTCTGTCTTGATCAATATTAATGAGTATTTTTCCTGAGCTCATTCCTTTTATTACCATTCCCTTGATTTGTTTCTCAAATTTTTCATACTACATATTTCACCCTTGTAAAACACAATTGCACACTATGCTTGAGAAATAAATTTAAAAAAATTATATCCTCGACGCTAAACTTAGGAGTGACATTTACTATCTCAAAGTCTGCAACTTCTCAAAAAAAAACCAAAAAAAAGTAAAGCTCAAGAAATTGATAGACCCAGACTTTATTGCATGTTCAAGCAACTCAAGCCCATGTTAAAAGTACTGACTGTGGTTAAGCATGTATATAGGATGTATGTACGAGCTATCAAAGTATCCAAATCTACCCTGATTTCCAAACAAATTACTCATGTAAGCGATTCCTGTCCACTAGGCAAGTTCTCAATAAAAACTGATCTTCAAACATATGAATCTGCTCACAGAAAATCCCTAGATTATCTCCAACAGTCACTAATTCTCTCCCTACCCATCAAATGACCTTTACTCTCCACAATAAAGCTACATAGTGGTTTTTCCACTCATTTCATAACTCCAAGCCATGTCCACATAATAAACTTGAGTCAAGAGTCCACACACACTGGAGGAGAGTGTAGAACGAAACAACCTCCCACGCACACAATTTCTTAAATGCTTTAACCAAAACTCTGTACGCTATTTACTCATTATACAAAAGCTGCCTCATCCCATGCGTGTGCCGACAATTCTCAACTCACGTTTTCCCTACTAACATTATAAACTACACACTACACTATACTAAATACATACAACTAAAAGAAGCAGACAGGAGAGAATACTTGAATATATTTTCTATATAGTAAATCTCGTTCAAGGTATATAAAAAATTTCAAGTTCTCTTAGTCATTCGACATAGACTCATCTTCAAATGGCCTTTTACTATTTCAATAATATACACACAATATTTTCTCTCTATATACTACACAGCATTACAATATTGTGATAGAAGAAGAAACAATCATTGGATTTTAGTCATTATTAAAGCGAATATATAAAGTAGAATTGTGTGTGTGCATATACAGAAAGACTGAGAATTTTTAAGCAGTGAAAAGTCACTCTTATAACAACAACAACATTCGCTCGTTAACTCTATACCTAAAAGTCACTTTATTATTGAATGACTCAATGAAAGGATTGAATGAGTTGGCTTGTCTCCTCTTCCCTTCCTATCAATCTTTTTCTCTCCTGTCAAATCCAACACTTCTCACCTTCGAAAAACTTATTGCAAGAGATTCAGACCGAGTAATCATACGCGAGAGAGAGAGAGAGAGAGAGAGAGAGAGAGAGAGAGAGTAGAATGGTTCCTGCAAATAAAAACGACAGCATGAAATAACAAAATCATTTTTACACCCACCTCCACACAAAAATCCTATACAATGCACAAGGGTAGTAGTGGTAAGAAACATTCAGGATGAATCCATGTATTCCTTATTGCTAGATATGAGGTAGAAAAAAACAACTAGGTGAAATTGTAACAACATTGACCATATAGATAGAAAATCACATGTACGAGCCTATGTAACATTACTCATATACAATAATAATAATGACAAGCGCGAGCGAGGGATGATAAAAACGGAAAGTGTCTTATACACCCTTAACCCCTTGACCTATGACTGTACATCTACTTATGTTCTTGTACTCACAATACATAGTTGATAGTTGGCCACATATAAGAAAACAAGGTTTCTCTCTATCCTCATAAGTACAATTAAGTTAATCTGTGTGTGCAGGCAGAGCTTTGAATGAAGGTGTTGAAGAATTTCCTCATCCACACATTCTTTTCTCAATGGAGAGAAAAATCCCGATTGTGTCTTTGAATCCCCATAGTGTGTATGGAGACAGGCTCTTGCTTAAATGGTACAATTGGGGATTATTCATAAGTTAAGTAGTATCACCCTCATGATTAAAAGAGTTTCTCCCATAAGATTTTTTCTCTCCTTTATTCTTGACTCATCATATGGAGTTTTTGTCAATGAGAAAAATAAGGCACCTAAGGACACCTAAGCCTGGATTGGTCATTGACAGATGACTCGATAAAATTACAGAGAGAGGTGTTGTCTTCTTGGTTGTAATATAATGTGGGTTTTCTCATTGTAGCTAAATTTCTTTTTCTATATTTTTTTTCAACTAGTAATATTTACTTCCCAGTCAAAATGTCAGGACTAATGTGTTGGTTCAGATTGAGAACAAGTCATGGAGAGAAGATATAGGGTAGAGTAAGTGTGCGTATGTGTGACGGTGTTGAGGTGACGACCGTTGGGACTTGCTCACAGTCACTCAACTATATACCACACGGTGTAGGTATTTATGTATGTAATTTTTTATATTTGTTATATATAGGGAAGGACGAGATCAAGTTTGTATGGCGCGCCCGTGTATAATAATAATAAGTGTAGACATTGGGATCGAGTCAGGCACACACTCTAAATAAATAGCATGAGCATGAAATGAGTCTCTTTAGCCTTTGGGACAAATCAGCAATTTCGAGTTTTTTTCCTATACCTTTTATACTTACAACTTAGTTTATGCATCTACTTAAATATGCATATCTCTTTTGTTGAGAGAGGATTTCATTGAGACCATGAGTCAGTGTTGCAGACTCCCGGCACCAAACCTCCACCTTATCTTTACCATCAAAATGCCCCTACTTCATGGATCTAGAACTTAAGCATGTACATAAGTTGGTTGTTGGTGAAAAAAAATATAGGTAGCATTACCATATAAAGGAATATATATGTGGGGCGTATATACTAGTAAAGCATTAGTTTTTATCATGTTACTCATATATGATAAAAGCATATGATATTTTCCACATATTAGACTACAACGCATGAAGGATCGAGTTCAATTGAAATCGGAAAGGTCGTGAGGAAGATGCGTTCATCGTATACGTTTTTTCATAAAATGTGCATACATATGAATGAGTACCATAGCAAATATATGTTGATTTAAAGAAAGTTAAATTACATAATAAAAATATGGATTAGAATCTGAGCAAAGTAACGTCTTTTACCTTATAAAGCAATTGCATCTGTACGCGGTCATTATTTTGCGTGAGCTCATAAACATAAAAGTTCTGAGCTACTTGAATGAGAGAAGGGATGGAAGGAGTAATAAGAAGGAGAAGAAGCATGGAGAAAATTAAGGAAGAAACTTTATATACGAAAGGTAGATAATTATTTCTAGGTTGATAATGACTAACACAAACTCCTCTCCTTCCTACTACTACTTTATTCTGAATGAAACTTTTTCTATGAGATGGTGAGTTTGGATTTTAAATTGAAAACGCACGGAATCTACGCATAGTCATAATAATAATAATTCATGGCAGCCTCTTCACCTCACTTTTCCTATACTTTGCTGTACTTCTCCTTCTCGGTAGCAATCCTTTCTTGGAAATGGGTTTGATCTCTGAGATGGGCTTACTCAATCATGGAACTGGAGAAATTTCAATGTTAAATTGAACTCTGGATCAAAGAGACTTTTCAATGTTTGGAATTTATTTAAATCATATTATACATATTTGTGCACATAGTAAATCCCACTAATTTCTCAATATTCAGAGAGAGAGAGAGAGAGAGAGAAAGAGAGAGAGCAAAGGTTTTATAGAATACAAATAATGGATTGGAAATTGGAAAAGATGATAGGAATTGAAGAGCCTTGAAAGAGACTTAATGCCCTTTCTCAAATATTCAATTCATGCGGGTTACGAAAACGGGGCAAATTTACATTTAGTATGTATATTATATGATCAATCATCTTTTGAAATGATCATGTTGGTTTTAATTTCCCTATAGTTGAGAAACACGCTTCTATTTTGAGTCTACCATCTAGAAATTATTTACACTGCTCAGCAGAGCGGAATACGAAGGGCCAATCTTGAATAATAACTATGGAAATGTAAATAAGAAGCATCAACTTGGAGTCTGCTTCAATGCTCATACTTTATAAATTGGTGAATTCACCCAGTAAGTACGCAGTGAGCAGATTAATATAGAGACGAGTCAGAAGCTCAATAGTCAAATATTGGGAAGGTCTTAGTTTATTCAACTACAAGTGTGGGAAAATAATTAAATGTAATCTTTGGAAATCTTCTCGGCTCTCCGTATGTACCCTCGTACCTCTATCAGAAGGCTCATTTTAAAAAAAAAATTACTAAATAATCACGCTTTGTATGTATAACATTATAATAAAACTTCTGTTGTAATTCGTAAGACAATAAGACCGCCAAATAAAAATATCTACCTGTTTAAGGCTTCCACAGTTCCACAACAACCTCTTACTTAAAGAGACGCTCCAAAATTATACGATGTACTCAGTATCTTACACAACAGAAATAAAATTAAAGTGTTTTTTTCCAGTACAGTATAAAAGAATTTGAAAAACAAGTAATTTCGAAGATTTAGCAAGACACAGAGCAGTTACGTTGCCGATTTGTATCTTAAAAGTTGTACTACGTTAAAGGTTATAGTAACGGTTACACGCGTGAATGTACACACAGGGAAGTAAATGTGACGCGTTTTCGCATTATAAATTCATGAGAAATCAACTGTGACAGTTAGGAAATGATAAATCTCACAATTACATTTAAACCCATGACAATTCCAAAACAGCTGAATGTCAGCCGCCCGTACTAATTAATAAATGTCTGGAACAATCCATCAAAATTCACCAAGGAGAAAACAATAGGATTTTCTTCAGTTATTTGTGAAATAAAAAAAACCAAAACTGTTACACATATACTTTCAAAGGACAAAAGGAAAAAAAAGCTCTGAATACTATATGGTAACATTTCTTGTATACATGAAAACCACAGCGGCTCCCTTTGTTCTACAGGAAACATATAAACATTATTATAGGATTTACATCAACAAAAGTTTCATTCTTGCTAGGCATAAATCCCAAGTCCGAGGTGGTAGTGAAGGACCTCGTAATTGTATATTTAGGACAACTTAAGAAATACATGTTCGCCGTCATCTGTAAGCATCTTAAATACGGAGTCCCAGTCAGCTGTTAAATGCCATTCCAGAGTACATTAACAATTGAGGCGTTACCTCAGCATGGGAAAAGCTACACTACCTAATAATTTCATACTCATGGAGTAGTTATTATTTCAAAGGTTATAATTTCCCACATTGTTAAAATATAAGCTTGCTCAGACAAGGGGACGGGGATCAAGCTGGCAACAGTCAGTGACAATAAAACGTTAAAGAATAACAAAAAGAAATGTAATCTCAAAAAACAATAGCCAGACACTGCACACTGGTTCAGGAATTATTACTACTATTGCATTTTGAAAGCAAACCCAATATTCTAACTTAAATTCTGCTATGTACGCATGTATTTGCGGGGACCACGATTTACTCTCATTCATAAAAATTCTGCTAAAAAAACAAGCCAATTCCTTGTGTGTATACACATGCGTTGTTCCGAATTGCGACCACTAGTGAATACCTACAATAATAGAAATGAATCATCATTACATACATACAAAAAATACAATAATTTAATTTTGAATTTCTACGAGTCTTTACCAAAAAATATTTACGGATGGCTTTAAAAATACAGCTACAACTCCTAAAACCATTTCCCTCATTTCGATTCCCAGTCGCTAGATGTCCTTCTCCACCTCTCGTCCTTTCTCGCACTATAAATCTCATCCCTGCATAATACATTCTGTACTCGTCCTTTTCCATAGGAAACAAAATAAAAAAGAAAGTACATTTTAACAAGTGAAAGCTAAAAACCTTCCATGTCTTCCAGCCATATCTCTACATATTAGATACAATTTCCATGAAATAAAAATACAATTCTACCATCAAATTAATTCAAGCCCAATAAAATTTTTATTATTGCTTGAAATTAAATACACAAAAGGCTCCGAGTAGTGAAAAACCTCTGAGTATGAGATTACAAAAGTAAAAATAGAACTGAGCAAATTAAACATAATTTTATATTGAACTACATATACCACAAAGTAATACTGGAGAAACCTTGCAGAAGTTATACATAAAAAAATGAATTAAAAATTGTGAAATTGCATCCACAACGATAACGATTGCTAGAGCTTCGCCAGATTTCCATGGTAAAGGGCTCCCACATAGCAACGCATTTATCACAACTTATATAAACACATTGAACACATTGTATACAGTGTTGGCAGAGGCAAAAACCCAAAAACCCTGGGTTTTTGGGTTTTTGTGGGTTTTTGTGTGGTTTTTGGGTA
>JAQFXU010005067.1:0-12260 GCA_034693705.1 Spatulosminthurus flaviceps | reverse complement strand
TTCCGATTCTGTTTGTTTTGTTTACTTTCAGTAAAAACTTCAATCATAACTTATCTCTATTTCTACTAAGTTCAGGTGAAATGGGACGGAACCTCCTCTCGTAAGTTTCAATTTTAAAAATATTATGATTAGCTTAATTTACTGCCCGTCGTCTTAAAAAGTCATTTCGATAAATCATGGTTTTTATTAATATAACACATGTTGAATTTGTTATATCAATTACTTTCAATGTAGGAGCATCGTACTTCTTTGGTTAAGCGCAAATTGGAGTACCTACAGCGATCCCAACCAAACACCTATACCACCGATGAAGTCATGCAGAGTGATGGTGTCTGAACTTAATTTTTACCCTAATCCACCCACGGATGCGTTTTTAGAGCTCTACATGTCTTGCGAAAAACGTCAACCAGTAGTGCCTGCAGTCAAAATGTCCAAATTTGCAATCCTCTTCATTCAAGGCAATGGATACCTGGTTGGTGTCTGCCGATTTCCAGAGACGAAAGTATTCAATCCCACAGGGTTTTTTGTCATCGGGTACAACACAGCAACCTTTGCGGCAGCTGACGATTATATAGTTGACTTCCATGCCAACTCATGTATGTGGGACAAAAATTTCGAAGCCTTCCCAAAGGGTATTGATGTACCCACTGCCATTGCCTTGGTCTACAATAAAAATAAAACTCCCTTGGACGTGTTCAAATTACTACCTGAATCACCCGGAGTTTATACGAAGAGAATCATGTCAGACCACCTAATTGATAGGACCAAGGAGTACCTCCAGGATATGTACATATACGGGTCTTCCACGCCCGCCTCAAGCTGTTCTTTGTTCTACAAGCTATATGATGGCTTTTTACAACAAGAAACTTCAATTCTAAGGGACTGGAAAACAGGGATAGAAAGTAACGACCGAAGTCTCAGTAGATGTGGAGAAAGTCTATTGCCATTCCAAATTGAGCTGATGAAGTATTGCAAGCCTACACCAGGAATGGCTAACGCCTGCGATGACTGTATTGAGTTTTTTCTGGAAAATCGTTTGGCCCAACGGGACGTCCCCGAAATATTGGACCAAGATAATAGTGACGAACATCCGTGTTTCATTTCAAGCGAAGCCGTTTCGATCGATGATGATGGACTCATATCTGATCCCGATGAATTTGAATTCGTGGTGGAATCATTGGAAATGGAAGGAGAGGCTGATGGGGACGCAGATGCAGAAAGAACGGAGCAGCGAAGTTATGTCCCTCTGGTTAATTCGCAAGGTAAGTACATTTGGGATGACTGTACTAGCATGCCCGAAAACGTGGTTGAAGACATTCGAAAAGAGAAGTACATCGACCTGGAAACAGTAATGCAAAAAGATGTCTGTTATTGGTATGAGATACTTTTAAATTCTAAATCAAGTAGGTGCAAACTCTGTGACGAGTTTGTTAATGTGCAAAAAAAGATTTTCGACAGGCCGGGCTCTGCTCTTTTAACAAGAATTACCAGACCAGGTGGTTATATTCCTGATGGCAAAGATAAGAAAAGAGCTCTTAAGAACGCCATTAAAAAGCACAACGATAACAGTATACACTTGATAGCAGTAGACTATTTCAAATTAAAGGACAGAAATCTGGATGAGGAAACATTTAAAAAAGAGTTTGAAAGGAAAGGTGGGCCGTATAGTGAGTACTTGCTGCAGACCAAAAACATGATTTACGCATGTTTTCAAGCTGTAAAAATGAGTCTGACCTTTTATAATTTTGAACTATATACAGAAATTATCAAACATTTGGGGGGGAGCATCGGACATGTTTATCAGAATAGGTTTGGGATGAGGTTGCTAGCTATGCACATCAGTGCAGAAATGCACAAGGAACTAATTGAGCATTTAATTAACTCAAAAAATGATGTTTCTATCATTCTTGACTCGACCACTGATGTACAAAAGCAAAATATTCTGGCAGTTTTATTTCAAACATTTGATGAATACAAAAAAATTTCCGAATTTTATTATAAATCTATGCGTTTAGCGGATGGAGAGTCAGGTGATGCTATTTTTAATACATTTCTAGAATGCCTTAAGGAAGATGGGTTAGACGAATATATTACTAAGTACCTCATAGGTGTTACCAGTGACGGAGCTTCTTCCCTGACCGGCCCGTTCAAGCGGGCCTTAAAAAAACTCACCAAACGTCCATTGATTGCAAACCATTGCCATGCCCATATTTTACAACTTATTATCTATCATTCTTATAAACCATTTCCCTCAATATTGAAAGTTGACAAAATTATGAATGACCTTTATAAATTTTTAACGAAGTCTTCAAAAAATAAGAATATTTTGCGAAAAATTCAAGCCGAAGAAGAAAGTATTTCCAAAAGACAATTTGAAGTAAAAAGAATATTTAAGATTCGATGGATAAGTTCGTCTAATCGTGCAACAAAGATTGTGTTGACCAATTGGCTTGTAATTATCAAAACGTTAACAGAAATTTGGACAAATAATAAAAACGACAAAGACATACGGTACAAAGCGTCAGTGCTTAAGGACTGGCTTTCTGATAACACTTTTCTAGCTCACCTAGCTTTTGTTACTGACGTATCAGATGTTCTAACAGAACTTTCATTGATTTTACAAACACGAAAAACCTCAATCATTGGCAAAAAGATGTTAAGGGAAAGAACTATCGCAAAATTAAAAAACTTAATCGAAAATTTAGGAACACACACAGAAAATCTTCTTAAAGAATCTTTTTTGGAAGGATCTTTTACCAGTGCCTTTGTTTCCCAACGAACTATGCAAGATTTTGAAACCAATAATGCGAAATTCAAAGGAGTCCCTTTAACTCAAACATATAAATCCCCAGAAACCGTGTATTTATACAACCACAAAAAATTATACATTGAAGCAATTGTTAAAGAATTTGAAGAGTATTTTTCAAAAGATCCTTTAGATAATTTTGACGCGTTTTATCCCGATTTTTTTCTGAGGGTGCTCGACACGCCTGACTTAGGGAAACCAGAGTTAAAAGGAATAAATAAGCTCTTTAAAACTAGGATATCGGACTCAGACTTGTATGAGAGTTGGAAGGATCTGATCATAAATATAATAGGCCACGAAAGTTTTGACGTAAACAGAAAGTACCCACCGGAGAGGTTTTGGGAGATGTATCTAAAATTATCTGATGATGAAATTGGTTGGACATCTACTTTGAGGGACATAGTTTCCAAAATCCTGACTATTGCTGCTACTTCGGCAAGTGCAGAGAGAACCTTTAGTTATTATACCAAACAAAAAACTCTGAACAGGTATACCCTTCTTCCCCAAACTGTTGATGCGTTGATACGCATCAAATTTAACGGGGTTTCAAAGCTTTCCCAACTTAGAGCTCACAAATATACATTAGAATTTATAAAAAAGCATTCACGGGCTGATGACCAAAGTCGTGTTGGATCAAAAATGATAATGGAAGACATTGATGGCAACCTTTTTGCTGATATCCTTCCAGAGGATTTCGAAAATATTGAAAATTAGTCTTAAAATAATAAAATCTTGAAGTAATAATAGTCACAATGGTGTAGCATTGGTACGTAGTTCGAAAAAGCGTTTAGAATTCCTATGTAGGTAAGTAAGCTACCATGTTAGGTAACCTTAAATTTTTGGCGGGTGTTGTCTACATTATTAAACCATTATAATTTGATACTGTCGTAATTATATATGGGTAATGTGAGATTGCACGAAATACCAAACAAAATATTATTTAACATATTATTACACCGAAATTTATTTTGCGACCGAATTTAATCAACCTTCAAAGTAATTATACACTTTCAAATGTATAGAAATATATGTAAAATAGATGAATACGAATAAATTTGTCCAGCTGCAACCACATATCTGTAACCACCAGCGCAACTTGAATTTTGGCTTTTTTGACCCTCTCTTTGATACGTCCTCGTTGAAGTTTTGCTGCAAATTCAAACTTCAACTGATTTTTCCCCACTACCACCTTTGCAATTATTTGAAATTATAGAATAAAAAGAATCTCCTTACCAGATATCTTCAAAGATAGAATTGCAGGAAATGTTTTCAAAAAGAAAAGAACATGGAGGTGCTGACTCTTTGTTCCTTCGTACTTAATTGAATAAAATTGTCACTTCGACTGTTCTTATATGCAATGAAATAGCAACTCTAGCATGAAATTTCTGTAAACAACTTGATATAATTCTAATAAGTACCATTATCAACAACATACAAATGAGAATGCAAACCGTTCCATTTTTCTTATCTTCGTGGGTTTTTCCATAGACTTTCTTCATCTCCTTTAAAATTCAAGCCACGAATTTTTCAGAATAATTATTGTCGCAGATGACGTTAAGATATTTACTAACCTAATAGCAAAAAGTTGAATAATTTATAAGGGGAAATACGTTAGATAATGAGACTCGTAATCCGAACTAGTACTTTGAACTGGTTTTGGTTTCGAAATGGTTTTATTACATTAGCCAACTACGTTTAAAAAGGAAGAGTGTTGATTCAAAAACGATGTATCCAACGCTAATAATTTTATGAATAAATTTACATTTAATAGCTCCATCTTTTACCCGTAAAATTATTTTTATTCGATTGAATTTAATGTTGTTATATATCATTGTCATTCATAAGGCCAGGCTTAAAAGAAAAGGATAATCGATAATTAAAACATTTTCCTTGTCCATCCCAAGGTTTAAGTTCATCGCAGTCGGATCATTACAGATGAATTTATCGTAGGCGGTAAAAACTCATATATGTTACTCATACACATATAACTCGTCATATATTATTACTGCAACAAATAATGTATTCCACCTTTAATTAGAGAAAGACAAAACCAAGGATTTGAAGGTAGACAACATTACAAGCTCAAAGTGGCTTTTACTTTGAAGATAACGCTTAAAGAAATGGACTACTTTGTCTGCATGTTGCATCTGATGATATGAACAACTGACTTAATGAGGCACATTATTGGAAGTCATTAGTTGGAAAAGAACAGCGCGCTTAGAGAATGTATTAGTTGGATTCTGTAGCTGTAAATTATTTAACATGGAAGTCGCTTGAGGTACATGCATATGTATACAACTTCAGAAGCTACATTTATTCCTATATGGCTATTACTATAAGACCTTTAAGGTGGGAGAAAATGATGACATAAGAATCAGAAAATCTTTACCACCTTTTACTTACAATATAGTTAGTGTATGAATTTTTGTGGAGGTGTAACACTTTTCATTAAATATTTAACTTAAACATCGAGTTTTCATGAATGATGGAGATGTGAATTAATTCGTTTGCAATTTTAATTACTGTTACACTCTGTTACATTTTAACCTGACCATTTAAGGTGTCAAGTTCTTCTTCTGAAAACATGTCACATCATTCCATGTAATATAATAATGTCAGAAACTTCTACTAGTAAGTAGTAGCTCAAGCTAAGTGGCTTTCGTGGTTTTTTGAAGAATTGGACTTATTGCCAATGACCTGTTCATTAGGAATGTCTTAGTAAACTACGGTAGGCGTAAATAAACATATGCTACAAATGTGTCCCCAAATTGCTCATTACATAAACGAAAAAGTAAATATACATACTTTTGTGCAATAAAAAGAGCAAACATTATAAATTGTACACATTGTAAAAAGTTTATGGAAAATAGAAGAAGAAAACGTGATTATAGATAACGATGAAAGCTAAAGCGGTGTGAGTTACGGGGATAATAGCGGTAAGAGAGAGATTTAGCAGTTTATGTTTTGTAAAACATCATCCAAGCAGCTTCGTTAATGAGAAACATCATAAGAAGCGATTAGTTCAAAAAGAGCTAATGGAATGCATTTCAAGGATGCTGTAAAAGCCGTATAAGGAAGTGCATTTTGTGCTCAAATGCATATTTATGAGCTAAGGTTATCTTGGAAGAAGACATACTGAATACATAAGAAGGCCCGTTATATTTTTCTTGACACATTCTTATGAGAACCACGTAGAACTTCTTGTATAATTGTATATATTTGTTTTATAGTTGAGGGAAAAAATTAAAAAGTTTTTCAAAATAACAGTTTCTACTACCTAAAAAAATTACAGCTGATAATGAGAATTGCAAATGATGGTTCCGACCATAAAAAGTTTCAGATATATTCCGCCCAAGCTGTAATAAAGATATTTTCGTACTGCGAGATTTTCCCGACTTGCACTGGGTAGATCACACTTCAATGCTATCACATCCCCGATATATTTATTTTTGTTTTTTTAAGCATATAATGTTACCCAAGGCTCCGTATCAAACCTGCTTTCAATGAAGTATCAATAAAAATATTATTAATATGGAAAAATTCACACCTATGACCTTATTTTATGTTCCACTTGAGATCATGTAATTTACGATGGTATGTACTACCGAAATAGTTAACAGATTCCAAAAAATTTCATAAAATTTCCCTTTTAAGTAATGATGCAATATTATTCACCCATGAAAAGTGACTCAAAAGTTTTACAAGAAAATATCCGTTATATTTTACCCCACATATACTTTTAGCAGAATATTAAAAAGCCACGAAAGAAATTATAAACACGAGAATACATTAAATATGATTTTGTCTAAATTTTTAATCACTTGATTTATTTTATTTCTAAACCAAAGTTTAATGGTTTTGGGTTTACTAAACGGGGTATAGTCCACTTTAGGTCTAATGACGAAGATTTTGAGCGGTCCCAACCGTAGGCTATAATATAACACTAGAGTGACAAAGTTAGTTAATAGCAAAATAGCAGTCATCTGAAATATATTTCCCTCCTGATACTGCCTTCTATATATTTCCACACTATAAGGAAAAAACTGATAGTTGCAGCCTAGGTCGGTGTTTCATTTCATGACTTTATTAACGAGTTATTCCTAAATCAGTACAAATATTGACTGTTCTTCCTTTAGTAACTCATAAAGCTAGAAATTGTATGTACTAAAGTGTATTTTATAATTGGAAATTTATTTAGAGAGCACTAAAAATGCATTCATAACCGTCCGCAGTGGACCCATGGACACAGTAATTAGGATTTCGTCTTATTCGTTGTAACCGCAGGTGCATTCCATATAGCCCTTCCGTTGTGTAGTTATTTTATGTGAAAGGTGATGTTATGATAATCCGCCTATACAATTATAGGGTGTGATTATGTGATTGCATTGGTGCCGGTCAGTAAATCTCGTTTCCTAGGCGTAGCTTCATACGTTTCTTCATGATGTGCGGAACAATCAGATTCTTTGGTTTTGAGTCTTGAAATTATTTCGATTGAAAGTAAAGACAAAATAATTTTTTCTTTACTTTTATTCAGCTCCTTTTTCCTCGCCTATATTTTCATTTCATTTGACTTTATTCACGTTTTATTCCTGATTCAGTAAAGTAAGACTGGTTTCCCATCAGTAAAACGGTCATTAAAGTGTATTATACAATTGATAATTTAGTTAGAGAACACTAAAAATGTATTCATTCCTCAGTGGACCTATGGACACAGCTATTAGGATCTCGCATTATACGGAATGTTAGTAGCCACAACTTGCATTCCAGAATTCGATTTTTATTGTTACTCAATGTGAAAGGTGATTATATAAGATAATCCGTCAATATAACTCAAGGCTACGATTGGTGGCAGTCTACATTTCTCGTTTCCTAGGTGTAGCCCCTTACATTTCTTAAACATGTTAGGAACAAGTCGAATTGATTTTTATTCTTGAAATTATTTTCATCGAAAGTAAAGAAAAGTTATTTATTTATTTTTCTTCAATTCCTTTTCCTGTTTTATACAGCCAGTTCCTGAATTTTACTTAAAGTTACTTCCAGAATGTTCAGTTTTATTATACAGGAAGAATTTTGCTCCAAAATTGCATTGCTGCACTGGATTCAGCGATAAAAACTGCCCATATCCCTAAATTTTCATGGAAACCCACTTCCAGTTAAATTGGTAATTTTACTGAAAAAGGCAGAGCAACTTTTGGAAGATGTTGCTTTCTTGTCGGCTGAGCATTACTTCTTACAATTATCATATCCAGCTCCTGGATTTTACTGAAAGTCGCTCGTCCTCGAAAATCTTGTGACTGCACTGGATTCAGCGACAGTAGCTACTCCTATGTGTAAGTTTTCACGACACCCCAGTTCTAGTTAAATTAAGAATTTTGCTGAAGAAGCTGGAATCTTTTGGAAAATGTTGCTAGCTTTCTGGCTAGCAAGATCTTTTCTTATGTCCTTATGTACATACCTTAAAATGAGAGCATCTTATCATAGAATACTAGCCAAGTCCTATTGCTTCAAATGATATGAGAGCATGAAAAATTTCAACTGTATATGTTTAAATGTTTATTGATATAACTATACCTCATACAAATGATATGCAATGTTAAGCATATGAATACATAAGTGAGGATGAGATCATCCTCACTCTCTCAGTCATTCTTTTCCATATTCGCTATACTTAACATTACCATATGTATTGACATGCTTTACAACTTCCAAAATTGCTTAATTTTTATTTTATTAACGCAAGTTGAAAATTCTCATATAAAAATACACACAAGGAAAGGATCAATGGATTCCTTTATTTTATCCTACTGTAAATCCTCCCTATATACTCTATGATTCAATTAATTATTATTGTTAAACATGTACAACCGCTACCCTTTTTTGATTACTTTAAATATCGCTTACTGATGTATTTTGCCAATAACAACAACAACACATTTATCCTCTTCAAGGGTCAAGTACAATTACCACGGCGTGAACATATGGCGTTTGAACAAGGTTCCATGGCTAAATTTTTAATATGTGAGGACTATGATCTGTCAATGACGCAAATCAATGTTAATGTGATCATCTCTTGAACAGTTTCATATATTAAATTTGCAAGAAGAAAAAAACTTTACACTCTCTCTCTCAAAGGACAAATGTCAACTGGCACGTGGACAATAAATAGGATTTGCAAAAATATTTTGGGGTAAAAATGACTTTTCAATGTCTACCTATTTTATGGTAAAATTAATCGTCACACGAAATTATGCATAATTTACTTTGATTGCTCCTCCTGTATTCCACACTTTTACTTATCGTTTATGCCATGTAGTTTTGAAAATGATGTAAACAAATGTCTACGTATATATAACTAGGTTACGTTGAACACATTTTAATAATAATAATTCATTCAGATCGATTATTTGGCCTAGGCCCTTACAACCACAGATTAATTTGCACGTTACACAAAATGCACTTAAAATCCATTATTAAATAGTAATAACACTTGTCACACGCTCTTGGCACACATTACAATTATAAATAGTAATATAAATGAAAAAAGCACTGCACTTGTATACATGTAGTAATACGTTGAGCACATTAAATTCCTTGGAGAGACGTTTCCTCAGTCTTCAACTGTCTCCGTCGGCGATGTCGGCGTTTTCCGTTGTACTGCTTTTGAAAAAAGTAGATGAGCAGCGCTAAAAATCCTGCAACCACAGCAGTCACACACAGAATCGGACAGTAATATGTTGTACCGGAACTCCCATCTCCAGATTTAATTGGAGGAATCATAGTTGAACTTGGTAGAACAGTAGTTGGGTTGAACCTGCGAATATTTTTATTCATATGGAACAGTCATGTGGAAAAATGAAAGAAAAGAAGAATTCGAATATTGCATGTAAAATAGATTTTAAATTAGATTTTTAATTATAATATTACATCGTTAGTTCTAGGCAATCGCCAACGGTTCTTGGGGGTGGATTGAAAGGGAAGTCACCCTCCATGTCTCCCCAAGATGCTCGACATGGGAACGGTTGTATCCCAGGGAACATACACCCCTTCCGCACACAGGGGATGCACTCCTGATGCTGACGACAGTTTACTACAATTCAAGCAAAATTTAAAAAATTCAAACAACGGAGCAGGAAAAATATTCACTATTTTAAAAATTAAAAATATCTTTCATGCAACTTATAAATCAAAATTTAATCAAATTTAGCGGGAAAACGTTTTAATACATGTAAAAGCCTTTGTAACGATCAATTATTACCCGATTTTCGATTGAGACGGCCCATCTTCGGATCTTGGCTTTCCTCTTCCTACGATTTGGGAACAAACGATCTGGAGATATGATCAAATCCGTGGTTTGGGAGAGAATGCCAGCACGCAATATGTTTTATTATAGTTTAGTTTATTTCAGCTGATAAGGGGATTTTTTTAGCACAATAACGTTATCAACAACCTGCGGAGCTTATGTTTGTTGAGTGAGCAGTTTTCGCTGCTCTTCCAGTTGTTGCATAGTTCTTCGCAAGTCTTTCATAAGTATTATGATATACACATAAAAATTATTAGTAATAATAATAATAATAAGAATAATAATACATAATGCATCATAATCAATCATACCGCAATTCAAGTGTGACTTTAACTTTCGTTTTATTCTTTTTGCATAATTTAGTAGTTCATGCAACCAATACTAGATGCCAACATTAGTTTTAAATTTTTAACCTACGACTTGCCTGTTCATACTCATGTGACAGACTTTGCGAAGTGATGCAAAAATGGGCAGATACCAATGTAAGGTTATTATCGTCAGCCTCGTATACGTATATATATATATACAATATTCATATATAAATCATTTGTACCATTTGATGTAAATAATTCGAAGGAGTTCAGCTCAACACATCTCAATAATTATCAAGTAAATGCTTATAATACATATGTTGGATCTCGGAAGTTAAATTTAATATTAACGATGCCAGTTTAGTACCCTTCTATAATAGTTAATATTACACCAGAAATTACAAATTCTTCCGTAACAATGTTCACAATGTTAGTACTGATGCTTTAGTGGGATCCATATTGGAAGGGGTGAGGCGTAAAGCTACCAGATGTGTTCCCCAGGGTCATACTATTTTTCTTTTTCAAAATTGTTAAAATTCTAGGCGCAAAACTTTTGAACCCCGTTCTGGGAACGGTAACTGGAACAACGTGTTTTTATTCCCAAGTTTGGGGAATGGGAACAAGCAAAGGTGAAGGTACAGAATGGGGTACACCATGCTGAAATACCTGTTCCCGATGAACTGGGTACATGCATAGTTGTTTCAAAATATGTACCAAAAACCACTATTACACATAAGTAATTCATACTATACAGATGGCTACCTAATTAATCATCCCATAGTTTTTAAGAAATTATTAAATGAAAAGGTATGGAGTGAGAGTTATGCATTAATAGGTTTCCAGGTTCCGAAGTTAATTTAAGTAACTTGGTGCTCCTTCTACAAGTTCAAATTATACTTATATACTAATTTTTATGACTCCTGAAGTTAAGAGGAAAATTCGCAAATAGAATTATATTTTCCTCAATCAATAAAAGCGATAGTAAACAAAGGGGAAAAGTTGGATATGTTTTTCAACAACTTTGATTTTGAACTGATTAAGTAACATATAAATATACATATAAAACATGGTAACATATAAATTAAACATCAAAATGAAAATCACCTACTTAACATTTCGTTCAAAGCTGGAGTGAAAATGGCCAAGAGGATACGAACGAAATATCAAAATGTCATATTTTGTTTTGAAATTCTTCAATCAGTGAATTTTTAATCATTTTATTATTAACTTGAAATTTAAACCGTTATAATAGAAGGCTATTTAATCACCTTAATTCTGTCCTACTTGTGTCCACACTTCATAAAGTCCTGGACACTCAATGGTGATTTTTCCTGCACGTTACATTATGACGAAAATGTTGCCTTCAGAATTATTTTATTTTATGACAAATCTGAACATATCTGCACGAGTAACGAAAAGTACCCAGGAACAGGAAAGTGTACCGCAGATGCGGCAACGGACGCGGGTTCAAAAAATTTAGCTTCACTGGGTTTGGGAACGGGTTTGGGTCCAAAGTATTGAGAATTAAGTGGGTAAAATTATGTCACACCCAAAAATTCATGGAACCAGGACGGGTTTAGGTACAGAAAAAGCAAGTAGCCAAAGCTCGTGTACAGAAGGTACAACGCTGTATGGGTACCACATTTTTGTACCCATGGCAGGCACTGGCTCCACCCCAACAAAAATTCATTTCATGAGTTCAAGGTCTACCACAGAATATTTACTGGATTTGGCTTAAAAAGATATTTCAGCTTTCGTGTAGGGTGCGATGAGTACAGTGCCCACGCTTGATCATATTCCAAAACGCGGGAATGAGAAGAGCGTAATGGTAAACTCAGGTCTG
>JAQFXU010005066.1:0-12261 GCA_034693705.1 Spatulosminthurus flaviceps | reverse complement strand
ACGGGTAAAGGTACCGATTTTCAATATACCCGAAGATTAATTTGGGTACGGGTACGGGTACCTCGTTTTTGTACCCAGACAATGCACTATTGCCCAAAGAAAAAAATTATTCCGGTCTATAATATAAAAACAAATATTTGGACCCAAGTAAAACTTTTTTTGGCCTGGAACTTTAAAATTCATATTGACCAAGAGAAGAAATCATTCGGGCCTGAAATTAACTCGTAAAAAATAATTCGACATTAGAAAAAAATGATTCCGGGATTAATTTAAAAAAATAAATAAACCCAAGAAAAAATAAAAGCCTAACGTTTTGACCAAAGAATGATTTATTCGCTCCTGAAATTAATTTTTTAAAATTAATTTCACCTATAGAAAAAATTATTGCTGCCAGGAATTAATTTAAAAAAACAATTGGACCCAAGAAAAGAATAATTTGGGCTAGAAATAACTAAAAACAAGAATTTTGATCCAAGAAAAACAAATACGGCCTGAAATTAATTTTTTAAAATTAATTTGACCCAGGAAAAAATTATTCCGGCCAGTAATTTTAAAAATTAATAGGACCTAAAAAAATTATTTGGGACAACCTAGTGTGCGCAATGGGTACAAATTCTGAGGAACCCGTTCCCGACCCTACCGAAACCCGACTAAAATTATTTAACGCAGCATCCTTTCCCAGATTGGACCCGAAATTTTCGGGTTTATGTTGCCGTTCCCGAGTCCTGTTTTTTCATAACTTATCAAGACCCGTTCCCAATGGGTTCCCACTTATAGGATTGACAAGCAGTACCCGGTACCCGATCCCGCTTGAACCCGGATTTAAATAATTAAATTGTAAAGTTTGGGAATTATTTTCCAAGCTAATCTTAGTTAAAAAATAGATTAATTTTTATTCTTTCATTATGTCCAGCCGAGAAATTCTTTATTCAGGTCTTAAAACGGATTCAAAAAGTCGGGGATACTTTAGCCGGGTTTTATCCTGGGAACCCGATCCCGGTTGGTTTCTTTGTCGGGACCAGCATTAGCAAACCCGTTCCCAATTGTTTCTGTTCGTGGGTTTTTGGTTCCAATTTTCATGGAACCCGATCCCGTTCCGATATGACCGGGTCTTAGAAATGCAGGTACCCGAACCCGTCTAAAACCCGTTCCCGTACCCAAAACACGGGTTCCACCCGAATCCGTTGCGCATACTAGGCCTATTAATAATCAAAAACAAGAATCTTGACCGACGAAGAACAAATCCGGCTAGAATTAATTTTAAAAAATAATTTGACCCAAAAAAATTTATAGCAGCCTGGAATTATTTTTGAATAATTAATTTGACCGACAGTAAAAATTATTCTGGCGTGGAATTAATTTTTAAAAAATATTCGGTGCAATTAAAAAATAGTATATATGGTAACTATTATGGCCACAATTTAGGGCCATTTTATGGTCTTAAATATGGTCACAAAACAAGTTCACAGTTATGGTCGTAAACACGGTCACAATAATTATGGTGATTTTCAAAATGATTTAATTATTAACGGGGTAAAAGTCCAAAGTGTCCACAGGATTTTGCAAAATATTTAGAAATGTCGTCAGAGCTATTGGCTGCGTCAATTGCAAGATTGCAAGATGTAATAAATCTAATATTAGAGTACATTACATTACAGTCATTATAATATTAAAAGATTTGGATTCAGCATGAAAGTGAAGCACTTGAAGTTCATTCACAAGATAAGCAGCGTTGCTCATAATTCTTTGCATCATGCAAATGTAAATTAAAATTTAGCGGGGAAATTAAATGTGCAGGGTGCGGTCGGAATTCAACACTTCCTAATCTTTGTGATAAAACCCTCTAATGTCTCTCCCAACCACACAAACTCTGCTCATTATTTAATTCAGTTGTCCACATGGAAGAATTTTTGCTTTTGCCCTCGGAATAAACTCTGCCATTATTTTTCATAATTCCTCGATAAACTGGAAATTATTTTAATTTTCCAAATTCCCCTTTCAACTGGACAACATCCAAGTTTTATCTACGAAGAAAATACGCTCTAATTCAATGTGAGCGTCCACAGATTTTAACGAAGCTAATTTCACCAATTTATAACTATTTTTAATTTCATGGTCAAATATTTTCTACCCATTCGTTTATTTTTCAGGGAGGCAATTCTGGAACGAATCGAAACTCGTTTGGATGGGATGTCAAAAGAACTGGAGCGAATTAAAATCCAAAATGAAATCCTAAGAAAGGAACTTCACGGCGTTCGATCCTCCTCGAAGTCTCAAAATTCCTTTGCTTTGATGGAGGCGAAGACTTTGAGGGAAGTCATCGAGGAAATTCAATTCCAGGTCCAAAAAACCAATGAGAAATTGACGGACATGGAAAGGCGCCGTGAGGACGACAAGGCTGTTAAGAAAAAAATCAATGGAAGCTCAATTGTTGATTCTGAAGAAAAGGAGGAATCGACTGAGGATGAATCCGAGGATGAATTCCAAGGTGTGGAGATCCGAAGTAAAACTTGGGAGGAAGAAAAGATTTGGCTGAAGGTAAAGCTCAGTGAATTGAGAACAAAGAATTCGGTCAAAGACGGAGCTTCTTTTCATGGAAGGAATATTCAGACCATTTCAAATTCCATTCCTTTGTCACCCGGAACTTTTGAAACGTCTTGCGTGCTGAAACTGTGTAGGTTTTTTAAATTGACCCAAAAATTCGTATTTCTGTGCATTCACTCAAAATGATTGTTTGGGTTGATTTAGCAAACCATTTAAATTCTGCTCTCACGGATCCCAAGTTTCATTTCTGGAATACTAAAATGACTGGACCATCCGTCGTCGTTGGATGTTTCAGTGAGGTTTTTCTGGGTTCAGGGTGAGTTTTAAGTAGTTCGTCTTACTTACTTTTTCTAACTTTTTTCCAATTGGCTGTTCCAGGCAAAACATAACTTAATGGAATGTAAAGATTCCGCTGGTTAAGGCTCGAAGTATTTTACGTGTGTTTGTAGAAAATCTTCCAACTCAGAGAAAGTTTAGGTTTTTTTAGTCACTTTTCCTCTTTTACGGATAAAAAGTTACAGTTTCAAAAATCATTTGATTTTTTTTATTTTTAAAATTAATTTCACTGTTGTGTTGTGTTTTAAAACTAGTTTTTGTGATTTATTGGACTTTTAATTTGAACGGAACAAAATGCATGGACCTCACGTTACGTCATGAAAGGGAATTTTTGTTTGCTAAAATCTAAATATTTCTTGAAGCTTTCCATTAAAATTATAATTGGGATTTCGCACCGATCGCTCATTATTCTTCAAGTTGTTGCCTCTGTTGGAAATTAAGATAAGTTAATGCCTGGGTCTTTATTTCAGAAACAATTGCGCTTTCCTATGCTCGTTCTCCATCAGCAGCTCATTGCGATTGGCCCTTTCCTGCCAAAACCTACTCCGTGGACAAATATATTTCTACATTGGATTCATTCCACACGATGTCCCCGCTGATCATGCTTTATATAAGAAACTGTGGGACATGCCGACCACACCGGAATTTTATAAAAATGTAAGAACATTTTCATTGCAATTGCAATTTTACTTTTGATAATTTCCCAATCACCGATAAATTCCCTCGCAAGAATCCACTAACGTTAATTTATCGTAGAAATGGCCCAGCACAGAACCAGTTGATATTTTCATCACGACTGGACAATTACACGTGAGAGCTCAAGTGAAGACGACGGGACCCCGCGCTATTGTTGAAGTTGCCATTTTCGAAATTCCTGACATATCTGCCAGCGGATCTTTGAGCAATGAGTCTAAAAACAGGTCAAAAGTTGACCGAATCGCGGACAAAATATCACAAGGATTAAAAATAAACCCCGACTTGGATTCGCAGCAGGGCAAGAAAATATCTTGTTCTGTTGAAATTGGTGAGTGCAATTATTTTAGCTAAACTGCCAAGCAATGGAGTTGTTCATTTGCATTTTATATTTATTTTCTGTTCCACAAATCCAGTCAACCTTTTAAATATGTCTGTCCGAAATCGGGAAATGTTTTATTGCACAAGTGAGCGTCATACCTTTGTCCCAACGGAAGTCCCGCCTTGCAGGGAAGTCACATTCTTCGCATCGAGCGACACGTCAGTAATTTATGTATTCATTTTTTATTACTAAGCATGCTAATTCCGAGAAAATATTGATCTTATGTTGAGGATCATAATAATTATTTGCCGATTTAAAACGACAGCAGAACCTTGGAAGGACTTTTCTCCTTTGAGATCGACTCCACGGATCTTTGCCTCGTCATTGCCTTCCGAGCCCAAGCACAGGGAAATTCTTTTGCTGGCGCTTTCCTCCCTATTCCCGCTCCCAAGGGTCAACAAGGACTGAATGAATTGATGGATGGGAATCATTGGAAAATCTATGACAGGAGGAAATCCGCCGAAGTATCATCTCCTTTTTGTAAAACTGATTCCAATGAACGAACACGAGAAAAACAAATTAAATTATGATTTATATTTTTAGGCAACGGACGATGTGCACGTGGTGAAGATCAGAAACATCCGAGCCTTGATTTCCATGACGGAGGGACAAAAGTCTCTACTCAAAATCCGAGTCTTCGCCTGCTGAAGTTTCTCCTCTTAATTATTCTTTATAGAAAAAATTTAAAGCGCGGGAAGAAGAGACTTTTACAATATTCACACTTGCAGGTCTTCACTTGAACAATTCAACCCAATAAAAAAATTATTCCTGTCTAGAGTTAATTTTTAAAAATTATTTTGACCCAGAAAAATAATTCTCCGGCCCGAAATTCAGTAAAAATATTTTTTGACCCTAGAAAATAAATACTTCTCTGCACTAATTTTTTTTTAATTTGATAAAGAAAAAATGTGTTTCCACCCTGGAATTAATTTTAAAAAATAAATCAACTCAAGAAAAAATAAAAAGCAAACATTTGGGCCAAAAAAAGATTTATTCCGGACTTAAATTAATTTTTAAAAATTAATTTAACCCAGAGAAAAAATAAATGCGGCCAGGAATTATTTTTAGAAAATAATTGTATACAAGAAACAAAATTATTGGGCAATAAAATAATAATAACAAGAATTTTAACTGAAGAAGAACCAATCCGGCCTAGGATTAATTTTTAAAACATAAATCGACCCAAGGAAAAAATTAATCCGGCCTGGAATTAATTTTTAAAATTAGTCTGTGCAATAAAAAAATTATGGTAATTATTGTGGTCACAATTAAGGTCATTTTTATGATCACATAATAGGTTCGCAGTAAAGGTCGTAAATACGGTCACGGCAAATACGTTGTACGTCCAAACCAAATAACATGAGTTTATAACTCACGCAAGGAGGGACAGAGTTGATAATCATTGTGAGCCGATTTACGGGCCGCAGGGTAAAATGCCGTTCCGTCCAAGTGTAATTCATGTTGTACTTCATCCACGAGATAAGCAGCATTTCTGTTTCAATTGATTTGGTGGGAGGAAACATTCCCAGGGCTCTAACCAAAAGTTTAGCCTTTAGAGAATAACTAATAATTCCGTGTAAATTGTAAATATAGATAAAATATAAAATGCAAGAGTGCGATAATGTGCAGGGCAAGGTCCGAATTTATCCTTTCCTAATCTTTCCGACAAAATCCTCGAGTTTTTTCGCAACTACTAAAACTTTGCCCTTCACCTATTTCAGTTGTTCACACGGAATAGTTTTAATACTGCCCTTGGAAGAGAGAACATCCTCAACTTAAAACTTTTTGGTGACCTGGAATTAATTTTTAAGAGTTAATATTGACCCAGAGAAAAAACTATCCCTGCCTGAAATTAACTTGTAAAAAATAATACGACCCTAGAAAAAAATTATTCCGGAATGAATTTTAAAAAATAACTCAACCCAAAAAAAAGAAAATGTTTTGACGAAAGCAAGATTAATTCCAGGATGAATTTTATTTTTTTAAATTAATATCACCCAAACGAAAAAAATATTGCGGCCAGGAATTAATTAAGAAAAATATTTGGACCCAAGAAAAAAATTAATTGGGCCTAGAAATAATTAACAACATAACCGAACAAGAACAAATCCGGGACGGAATTAATTTGTTTTAAATAATTTGATCTAAGGAAAAAAATATTCCGGCCTGGAATTCATTTTTTTCAAATTAATTTGACACAGGAAAAAATTATTTCGGCCAGAAATTAAGTTTTAAAAATTAATACCAGCCAGAAAAAAATTTTTTAATTAATTTCACCCTAAGAAAAAATTATTGCGGCCTGGAATGAATTTAAAAAAATTAATTTGACCGAGAGAAAAAATTACTTCGGCTTGGAATTACTTTTAAGAATTTTCGGCGAAGTAAAAAATAATTATGGAAACTATTATCTTATCGCAACAATATAGATGAATCCTTCCACTTTATTGGTAAATATGATCCACTGCGTATAGCAACATCGGGTTCAACAAACTATGTTGTAACATTACGCGGTTTCGAAGCTATTAATCGTAAACTTGTGGGAGTGAAGATTAATTGGAAAAGTCGATTTAAATCCTCAGCTGACGAGCCCAGATCTTTTCTGACTGTGATATTCCAAATGATGGAGGAAAGATTGTCAAATACGACGTTCATTTATCAATTACAGGGAAGTTATGTTTCCACTTTGGTCCAATTACCCCGAATTTATTTCGAAATATACCGGATTCCAGATAATCATGAGTACATTCCAACTCATACGGAAAGGTTGATGTTTTTTACAAGTGATGGAGTTCTGAGGGAAACATCCTTTGGTGTTTACTACGAACCTTTTGGATTTTCGGTGTGGGTCACTCTACTGGGATTTGTCATCTCCTTATCGGGGGTCATTTACGTGGGTACAAATAGGCAAGTCTCAGTTTTCCAATCCGCGTTACTTGCCATCGGGATTTTATTGGAACAGTACAATGGTCCGAGACTGCCGGAAAAATTAAGAATTTTTTTAATATAGTCATCTTAGCTTGGATGTTAATGGCCATAGTTATTACATATGGTTACAGAGGAATTTTAACTACGGATGTGACAGCTCCTGCTCCGGGGCAAAATCTAGAAAAATTCTCTCAAATTTTCAACTACAAAATTTATTCCCCGACTGAAAAAGTGGCGTGGAAAAACCTGCGTAGAAAGGATTCTTTTTGGCTAAATGTAATTTCTGAGATAATTTCAGAAGGAGAAAATATTTCAAGTGGTATCAGACTTCAAGTTGATTCTGGAATGTATGAAGTGAAACACCTCATTCGGGCATCTGAGTATGAAGAAGTTTTAGAAAAGTTGTATCGAGTGTGGACTTCATGGTTACAAAACTCCGTGGTCATTCCATTCCGTTTCCCTAATGCAACTATTGAAGATGTGGTGTCAGCATGTGAGCGTACGGCTTATGAATCAAAACTAGATGAGTTTGTTGTACCAGAATTTCGGAGGAATTCTATTCAAACCAAGCAATTTGTAAAAGGAACAGAGAAAACTCTTTCATCTTTCCGTGGATTCAGCTTTTTCAACCGTAGAGGACTGTCCAGAGCGTTTCCATTGTTGAGAAAACTTATGGACTTTGGAATTTATCATTGGCTGGAAAATACTTTCAGTCGGTTGGAAGGATCAAGATTTAGTTTGAAATATTTAAATAGCACGGCCATACATGTCATCCCGTTGAATATGAAATCCAATCTGGTGATCACTTTGTTCCAGATATTTGCTATTTCAATTGTTTTAACCCTTTTTGTCTTTCTTTCGGAGTTGAGCATTGAAATTAAATACTTTAACAAGTAAAATATGAAAATATTGTTTTTTCCAAATGTTTCACAAGTAAAAGTGTCTGAGAAATCAAATTTTTTAGCTGGAAGTTTTATAAAAATCCCTAAAATCTCCAAATATGTACCTACGTAGAGCGTAATAGAGTTTGTACACGCAGGGCTTGTATGAGCTAAATGCAAAAGGGAAACTGTGTGGTCAGGCAGAGTTAAAGAAGTTGAGTACCCAATTGACTAGTGGAGTCATTACATTGTATTGAAAATCTAATTCAACCTGAAAGTAAACACTAATTATTATTGTACTTGTAAGTACTGCTATTGCATTAGATTTTGTTGGAGCGAACCTTTCCAAGATTTAAATCAAAAGCATAGTTTGTAGAGAGTGGCAATTCTACATAAAATGCAAATGAATTAACCTTCAGGAAATGTAGACGGGGACAAACTCCTACTTTTCTTATCTAATTATTGATATAATTCTTGAGCATTTCTCTCAACTACTGCAGCTCTGCCTTTCAGTTACTTCAGTCGCTCGCATCTACTCAGTTTTGATTTTCCTCTTGCAATAAACACAATTTTTTATAAATCCTCAAACAATTTAAGGTAAAGTGTAATTTTCGAAATTCTCCGCTTGCCAGCACAACCCTGCGGTTTATTTAACCTAAGAAGAAAATCAGTTCAAATTCAATGTGAGCCTTCACGGATTGTGACCAATCTAATTCCATTTAATAACAAATATTTTCAATATCGCACTCAAACATATTTCTACATATTAGATTAATTTTTCAGGGAGGTAATTCGTAATTCTGAAGAGAATCGAAATTCGGTTGGATGGAATGTCAAAAAAGCTGAATCGACTTGAAGTTCAAAATGAAATTCTGTGGAAAGAGCTCCAAGGCATTCGATCCTCCTCTACGCAACAACATTCCTTTGCTTTGAACGAGGCAAAGACCTTGAGGGAAGTAATCGAAGGTATTCAATTCCAGTTTGACAAAACCAATGAGAAATTAACGGACATTGAACGGCGCCTCGAAGATGACACGAGCGCGAGCCAAAAATCCAGTCGGAGCTCGATTGTTAATTCTGAAGAAAAGGAGGAATCATCTGATGAAGAATCCCTCCTTGAATATGAAGGAGTGGAGATCCGAAGTAAAACTTGGGAGGAAGAAATGAATTGGCTGAAGAAAAAGTTCAATGAAATGAGAACAAAATCTTTGGTTGGAGACGGAGCTTCTCGCTTCAAGGAAAGAATATTGAGACCATTTCAAATTCCATTCCTATCTCCGGAAAAGACGACACATCGTGCGTACTAAAATTGTGTAAGTTTTTTTTAAATGGACAAAGAATTCAAAATTCCTGGGCTTTCATTGACAAAAAATGATTGGGTTATTTCAGCAAACCATTTAGATGATGCTCTCACGGACCCTAAGTTTTTTTTCTGGTGCGGAACTGAATTGAGTGGACCATCTGTCGTTGATGTACACTGCAGTGAGGTTTTTGTGGGTTCAGGGTAAGTTTTAATGAGTTAGTTAAACTTATTTGTTGAAGCATTTTTCATAGGGTTTTCTAAGATTCAAATTCTCCTGGTTAAGGGTGGTGGAACTTTGCGCAGGTTTTAACAAAATTTTCTTACTCAGGCGAAGTTGACCGATTAAATTTTCCTGTTTTGCGGATACAAATTTACAGTTTAAAAATCCTTTGAAAATTTAATTTTGTAATTTTGATGTTTTGCAAATCAGTTTTACACTTTTGATCCACATTTTAATTAGTAAGGAATAAAATATGTAGACTTGACCTTGTGTCTCGAAATGTAAATCCAAGAAAATCTGTGATGGCAACTTTGAAAGTGATATTTTTGGGAGGACGGATTGATGGAATTTATTGGAAATCTACTGCAGATTTAAATATTTATTGAAGCTTTTTATAAAAATTATAATTGGAATATTAACGGATTGCTGATGCCTCTTCAAGTTATTGTTGTTGTCTCTGGTCGGGTTGGCAATTTAGATGAGTTAATTCTTGTATTTCAGATTCTGGTGTCATTTTTTATGCTCTTTCTCCATCAGCAGCTCGATTCGATTGGCTCTTTACTCTTTTAACACGACCAGGGGAGAAGTTTGGTTCTACATTGGATTCATTCCACACGATGTTCCCACTGATGAAGCGGTACACAGAAAACTGATGCGCATGCCGGCCACACAGGAATTTCATCAAGTTGCAAAAGCATTTTAAATCCTATGACAATTTTATTACTGTTAATTTTCAAGCAGCAATTCCCGAAGTTCAATTTATTTCAGAGAGCGTTCAGCAAAGAACCGGCTGATATTTTCATCACTACGGGACAATTTCTCGTCAGATGTGAAGTGAAGGCAGTGGGTTGCCGTGCTATTGTTCAAGTTGATATTTTGGAAATGACTGACCAATCTGCGAACGGATCTTTGAGTAATCAATCTAAAAATATGCCGTCAAACGTTGAGCAAGCCCTCGAAAAAATATCAAGAAGCTTGAAAATGAGGGCAGATGTACATTCGCAGCAGGACAAAAAAATTTCTTGTTCCGTTGAAATTGGTAAGTGGCAAGTGGCCAAGTTTGGGCTAAATTACCCAGCATTTGGACCACTCATTCCCGAGTAATAATTATTTTCTTTTCCATAAATCCAGTGAACCTTTTAAATGTGTCGCTCCTAGGCGGGGACGAGTTTTACTGCACAAGTGGGCGTCATAGTTTCATCCCTCGTGAAGTTCGGCCTTCCAGGGGAGTCACATGCTTCACATCCAGCGACACGTCAGTAATTTATGTAATAATAAACATGCTAATCTAGGGGAGAGATTCACCTTAAGCTAAGTGCCATAACAATTATTTACCGATTTAAAACGAAAGCAGCAACTTGGAAGGATTGTTCTCACTTGAAATTGGTTTCATGGATTTGCACCTCGTCATAGCCTTCAGAGCCCAAGCAGAGGGAAATTCTTTTACTGGCGCTTTCCTCCCTCTTTTTACTCCCAGGGGTCAACGGGAAATCAAGGAATTTATGGATGGGAATCATTGGAAATTCCACGAATGGAGGAGATCCGCTCAAGTATTATCTCCTTTTTATAAACTGATTTCCTCTTTGGCATTCAAATGAATTATTTTGATTTGTATTTATTAGGCACAGGACGGTGAGCAAGTGGTGAAGATGAGAAACCTTCGAGCGCTGATTTCCATGACGGAGGGAGAAAAGTCGCTGCTCAAAATCCGAGTCTTCGCCTGTTAGCGATTCTCCTGTTTAATAAACATGCACGACAAAATTACATAGAATTAATATTTACAGAGGATACAAACCCATTGAAGGAATCAAAAATGTATATAATATATAATTTTTGTCCTATGCTTTTAAACTGAGGAGTTTCTACAAAGAAATGATGAATTTCATGAATGAACTATTATATTTTGACTACAATGTTTAGAATTGTTTTTAATGAATGTAAAATTGGACGGCTGTGCAAGTTTTGAATTTTAACGTATTATATTTTTATTTATTTAACTTACATATTAAGCGTGATCATCTGCTTATACTAATGTGAACTGTAAAAGTTATGTTATTGCATCTGTGTTTGTCAGGCCCTAGGCTAATGAATGACCCGAAATAAATTTTTATAATTTATTATATTATTCTCCTGTTTAATATTCTTGATTGTAATAATATTTTTTAAATCAATCCAGCCAGATTTTCAAAATACACAGTAAAGACTTCATCAAAGAAAAAAATCTGTGTAATGAAATCATAAAAATAATGAAAACAATAAATATCATACTGTATATAAAAATACAAGAAAATAAGCCATCCGCGATGCGGATGGGAATCTCGTCTTTATGAGGATAAAATGAAATCTGGCAACCACGTGCGTTAATTGTGAAGAATTCATTTACGCATTGTCCGTTTTGATAAAATTATTTGATTGGTATATTGGTAAGAAAGTTACCATGCACATTAATTTGAGGGATGCATTAAGAATTTAGGCATTCGCGGTTTTGACAAAATGATTCGATTGTTAATAGTCGGCCTTCAGCCGGGCTCTAATCAGTACTCTCAACTAACTTCAAATTGATTATTCCTAAAATAAAGCCCCGACCTCAGAAGATACTGTATTGCTGTTACGGATCTTGTGATTATCGCCAACTGCATTCCGATAACAACAAAAATAGAAAGCAGAGCGGTATTGCAAAGCAACTTTCAATGTTTCTAAGTTTCTATATATTTTAATGAAAAAAAGTATCAATAATAATTTATTATTACTTTTTTACCAAGAACTTCACTACTGACTTTCAGTAAAGTTTCAGTAAAGAAAAAAATGTCCAATAAATTCATTTTATCTCATTTATTATTATTACTTTTTTTACCAAAAAACATCCAATAAAATCATTTTGTCAAAACCGCTATGCCGTAGCTTTACAATCTTTGCAACTTTGAGTAAAAAACAACCAATTGAATCGGGACGCTGCGTTCTACGTTTGTACAGCATG
>JAQFXU010005065.1:0-12263 GCA_034693705.1 Spatulosminthurus flaviceps | reverse complement strand
ACTTATGGAACGTATAAACCAAAATTTCACATGTAAAATTTTCATCTATACGTTCTATAAGTGCTATAAGTTTTATATGGGAGATACGTAAAAAGTTGCGCTAACTGTCTATTGTGTAAATCATCAGAAATTGTTGTTCATACAAAAATTAATTATATCATATTGCTTGAATGTTCGAGCTGAAATTCCATGTATTGGATTCCAGATATGGAGGTGGTTATTTCAATTTGGAATTAGGCAATTCGTGCGTTATTCACCTTTGTTTCTCCAGCGACGATATATGTACTGTCCTTTCGAGCAGCTCGCGAACTCAGCACACATTTTACCCGAGTTTTTGAAACGCACTACATATTGGCTAAGCCGAGTTCAAATTTGAATGCAGCCAATAGTAAAGGCTGTGAAGTCGCGAGCTGCTTGAAAGGACAGTAATTAGTCATTGTGCCTGTCGGAGGTGCTGAAATCCGCTGACCGTTACAACGTTCAGATGACCATGTTATTGGAAGTGGAAGAGTAATAGCTGGGATCGAGGCTTTGCAATATGATTCGTTATTCATTGGTCTCGCATGTTCGATAGTTAGTAGTATTAATTAATTTTTGTAACTTCTGCCAATTTTTGTGTTTTCTCCTTGCTTCAATAAAATAGGTTGCAATCAATCAGGTAGGAGTTTTTTTTAATGATGTCAGATAGTGGGTTAACAAGACAAATTGGCTTAAACCCAAATCAAAGAGTTCAACATGAGAAATTGCGCAGTTAATGGCCTCTCTATGGGATTTCCACAACGGTCTCGGAAATGTCTTGTCTCCAGAAAACCTTTTTCATTTGTTTTTCGAGATAGACTTTTGATGAACGCCATTAATTCCAGATTTTAATGCATTTTTAACCGTGTTTAATTTTCGAAAAATTTCGAAAATTAAATTAAATTAAATGCAATTTTGAAAACTGAAAACGGTGGGGAGAGTTTTTTAGTGGTAAAGAGTTACGTGATTTAGATAACGGTTTAACATGACAAATAACATAATTTGCTTGAAACTAGGGAAAATTTCTAAATTTCGATAAATGATGAAATATTATAGCAGTTTTTCAAAAACGGTAGTATATGCAAAATTTGTGCTATTTGGACTGCAAGGTGTACTGGTCAAAGTGACTAATGTTTGCACCTATAAGCTTCTGTAGTAAACGTTCAAGCATCATAAGCACAAATCACATTCATATGAAATGTGGTCGTGAAAATCTCCATTACCTATCACCAATAGCTCCTATGAATTCCCTTCCACCGCTTCACTCTTAACGTGCACCCGATCAATCTGGTGGTGTCAGGATTACATTTTTCCTCTCCATGAGCCCGTACCGCCAGATACTACATACTGGGAATTTTTTTCCACCATTAATACGTTTTTATTTCAAACAAACTTTCTTGTTACAAAAACATAAGGGATGTCCCCCTTATGCAAGGAGACAAAGCAACAGGCGCAGGAAAAGAAGGGGTTTTACACTGAAGAAACCCCTGTAAAATTACATTTAATGACTAGAGTCATGTGTTGATTCTATGTTCATTTGGTTTACTTTAAAAAGTTTTTCAAGGTCTAACCAGTAATTAAAGGTGGAATTTGAGAGGACCTAAAATAGGGCCTCCATACAATAAGTGTTTTTGGAAATCACCATATAAAAGTTCAAAGACTTTCTGTTTATATAATGTTAGGGGATTTAAAACTTTCTGGAAACCGTTTACATGAAGGTAAATGATATGAGAAATCACAAAATGTGCTGTGTAGATTAGATGGTTAAGACATTTTGGCTTTGTAATTCCATGGATTCTGAGAAACTGGGAATTTTTTTTAAAATTCCCGTTTCAGAAATTATAACCAATTAATAATAACCATAATAACCATTAATAACCAAGAAATTATAAAAAAATTAAGTTGCTGTACAATGCAACTTCAATTTGCTCGAAATGAATGGGCACACTGAGAGGTGTGCATTGTATTAACAGAATGCGACCTTTAGCCGCCGTCTAGCGGCAATATGTGTTTACTGCTCCCGTAGCGTAGGTACCCCTGTGTGCCAATTGCCAATATCCATACAAGGAAATATAGGCCGACGACGGCCGTCTCTGAATCAAAACGTTTTATTTTTAGCATTGATTCTTTCACTGCTTTGACGAATTGTATTAATTGACCTTTGTTAAGTCCTTCTAATCAATTTAGCACCCCGCACCTCCGGAGTTCTTTACGTGCATTTGATTAAAATAATTATGATTTGTAATTCACAATATATTCAGAATAGCATTTTATTGTAAATAACATTTGTAATATAAGAAGCTATTCAATTGGAACCGAAAATTGCAATTTTCACAGATATATTCAGCAAGCTTATTTAAATAGGCAGCACGGCACGGACTAGATTATACTATATAATGGACTATAAGAATATGTTCACATTTAAAAAGGCTTGCAAAGTGAGCGATTTTATATGTTTTGCCTCCAGAAACAGCAATAGTTTGTAGTAACTTGTTAACATATATACATTTATCAAGACGAGCTTTATAATAATAGTTTTAACTACTGACTAATCTTGCAGACTTCATATTGATTTAGTTCTTATGGTCAACAAATTTTTTAACTATATTAACGCATTAATAATAACGAATCTCAAAATAATATTATGAGGTTTTAGTTTTGCGTACCAAAATTAAAGGCTGAATATACTGTGCGCATTGCTACTATGTATGCGAACTGGAAGGAAATAAGTCCCATGTGTTAAAGTGGTTTGAGTATGGCTAAGTAAGTGTGAGTGAAAAACTCTTAAAGTTAGCTTACATCCTCATGTACCTTTACCGTAACATTTAAATCTAGATCGCAAATGAAATATTACTACGTACAAATGTTGAGCCATCTACTGCATAGCTAAAATAATTACCTACGTACATTTTTTAATGTAAAAACCCCATCCAGCATCGTTACTTCCTGGGTTACAAAAATAAATAGCTTCACAATCTTGAACAGCTAAAAATAGAAACTGTAGTTTTCAAATTTTTCAGATTATACATCTTAAGCTATCTGTTCCGAAAAAAGCTTGCTTCTCCCGCAGAGAAGAAGCTCCAGAAGAGAACGCTACAGTGGTATTCCTTAGATAAAAAGAGCAAAACCCACAGAATTTTAAGTTTCGACAATAATTTTCATTAAAAACTACAACACACAGTCTGTGATTGTAAAATTTTCAAAAATCAAGAATAGAAAATTCCGAAATGAAACCGTACATAATACAAGAGTTTCAAGATTCACAGCAACCAACAATATCATGGAAGATTTATTTGCACTAAAATGCCGCAAGAATTTACTTACTAAATTCAATGTAATCATGTAAGCTAAGTTTTACAAGTTGAACCACGAAATCATTGATTTCGACTACACCGGAGACCAGATACTGCAGCTTTGCAGTATCCACAAGTAGTAACTGATGGAGAATCCAAAAATACGAAAAAAAACAAACTTAAGATTTTGACACCTAGCTTCTATGGCTTGATAACTTTGGCTTTTATTACAATAAAAGGATTTTAAAGTGTGAATCTGTACATGAAGGCATCATCAAAAAAATAAATATAAATAGCTATTGGGATAAAAAATCTATGGAGCAAAGTTACAATGTAATGATTGGCAACTAAAGCAATATATATTTTTACCTTAACATCTCAGAAAATACTAAAACTATTAGATGACGCAGGTAACAAACCAATGCTACAAATAAATATAATGATTTGATTAAATCATGACTCCAACGATAATTTATAAATCTTACTCCTGAACAAATTGCACAGTAAATACCGTCACAACATATAACGTATTATGACAAATGAAAACCGACTAACAGTAACTAAAAATATTGTTAAGAGTACGCGAACTCTTTACTTCAATGAGTATTATTAGTGCATGCCCTGAGTTGATTTAATATTTGCTTCTCTCTTTTTTTCAGCTTATCTTCGATGGCTTTGACTTGACTTTGTCTACACTTGAGGTATTTTCTTAGCTTTTTCCACTCCGATTCCGACTCTGGCCAAACCGCTTGACCATCATCCTTTGTAGGATTTATGGGAGGAACGGAATTCAACAGGTTGTTAATTTGGTTGACAAAATCTGTGAATAAAAAATTTAAAAATTGGTCACGAATCCCTAAGAATATAAGACTGCGTGACCACAGTAACGCGAAAAACTTTGAAACAACAAAGAATTTAAATGAAGAAGGTTAGAATCTTACTTTCACAGTTCAACGCGTCCGAATCAATAAGTCGGTCGATAATCGACTGCGCTTTACTAGGACTAGGGGTTTCGTTTTTAACATCTTTTCCATCTCCTTCTTTACTAGCTGATTTTAATGAGTCAACATGAACGCTAATCACAGGAACTTTCAGTATTCTTGAATCTTCACCAGAGCTTTGATTAGATCTGGTTTGTACAATTGCGTGATCATCCGTAGCTTTCGATGCAACCAACGACTTTGAGCCGGTATCGGGACTTCCAGAACGACTAGAGACAGGACCAGAATTGAGATAGGGAGTGTCAGGAACGCCGAAATCAGCTTTTTCCTCAGTACATCCTGTCCGGAAACACGAAGAGAGTCATTTTAATTCGGAAACAAGTAAAATATGCAGATTTAAAAGCAAAAAATTACCATTTGCTGCGACAGAAGCTTGCGAGGCATAACTAGGAATATATTTGGGGTAAGAAATAACAGGCTGCATGACACATGTCGCAGAGACCGTGATCGTTTCGGCCGTAACAGTTTTCTCTTTTGCAGGAGAATCAGGGCAAACTTCGGCAATTCTTAAAAGGTCGGAGGAACCGGCAGATTCAGTCCTGGCGGTAGATTCATTAGCGAATGTTGGTAGCGTGACTGACAAACTTCCAAACAAGCTCGGGTTGTCACTGGGAACTTTGACCGGCAAATGGAATTTGGAAGACGCAAGATCCGAATTCCACAGCTTCCTTGCTCCACAAAGTTTAGCTCCTCTCTTCTCCCTCATCATTCTTTCCATTAACATGATTCTCCACTGCACTTCTCTATCTGTAGAAAAAATTGGGAACACACTACTTAGTTAGGGACATTTATTTGCATTCAATTGAACCAACTAATTTCGACAATCGTATTCATGTATTCAACATAAAAAGACACAAAGCAAATATTCGACAAAAATACGCACTGTTCTTTTCCGTTTTTGTTGCAGGTTTAAGATCAAGTTGAGCTAAAAAAGCCACTTCGTTTTCGCTCAGGTCACATTTTTTCAGGGACGGATCATCAAAGGCGATTTGCAAAAGTTGATTTTCGAAATCTTCTCCGAGCTTAGCTTTGGGCGGCGTTGGCGGTCGCAATTTCAACGGCGGGAGTGTGCGATGGTTGGAGCGTTTGATTAAAATGTTAAGTTCATGATCTGCAACACAGAAAATTTTAACTGAATGACAACACAAAGTGTGAAGATGATGCTTATTTTCATTAATTCTAACATGGCATGTGAAGTGATGGCTAAATGCAAACCAACCTGATTTTTTCCGTAATGTTACCAACCCGAGGGTACTAAGGAAGTCCTCCTGATCTTCTTCCATTTTTCGCTTTAACTTTTTAGCCAGCCTTTCCTCTGTTTTTAACTCCGAAATTACTTTTCTAACATACTCTTCAACAACTTCCCCATGCAAACATTTTTCATCCGATGACAAGTCGCTAGCCAAAGCTTCATCGTTAGAGCTATTATCCACAGTTTCTGTCACTTTAGATTGTTCCCCCGCACATTCAACTGGGCAAATTTGACTATTCTGAAAAGCTTCACGACAGTTCAAACGGGCATGGCTACCACCACCAATTTCTGACTGGTCGTGTATATCACAATCCTCTCCGTCAGGGATGGACGGGCTAGATGTACTCTCATTAGGTGTTTTCTCATTAGAAACAATGTCACTGTCCATTTGTATCAACTGATCACTCTCTTTGTGATCATTTTCCGATTTTGTCGCAGTTATTATGACTGATCGCCTCCCAGACATAGGGTCTGGCGAAACTGCGACTTGTTCCAGTCGATTATCTACTGATTTATTAGAATTATTTTTGGGAGACTTTAATTGGCTGTCTTCTGACGGTGGTGTAATAGATTCGCTTTGACATAGATACGCTATCATGAATTTATTTTTCGACGACCCACAAGAACTGCTGTTGCTAACACCAGAATAATTCTTATATCCAGCTGGCAAGGATAAATCCATTACGGTGTCCGAGGCATTTACAGGACTTTGGACACTTTCTCTGGCAACATCAATAGCTGGACTGAAGAGAGACTGAGATCCAGATAAAGGTTCTTGGCTAGTGATGGTACAATCCATGGGTTCAGATTCAGACAAATTCCTAGGTGCACTGTTTTTATTGTCAGATGACTGCCACTGCCACTTTTTTGGCATTGCATCTTCAGGTGTTTTTCTGTGCGCTGAAGCTGAGGGATTAGGAATGTAAAGCATATTCGGAGATCCCTTGCGGGGAGTTGAATTCATCATTTTCTCATTAATATGGTTTCGGATGGCATTTGATTTTGGCTTGAAATTTATTGGCAAAGTATCACCTCCACTAATGTTCGTTGACGATTTAAAATTAACCTCTTTTTGGACGGATGATGCAATAATAGGTTTCTTTGGAATTAATACACGACTGGATGTTTCTGTCATGGGTTTTGAATTCGTCGAGGTTTTTAGTGATGATTTCTTCCCCACTGAATCTTGGGACAAATGAATTAACGATTTAATGTCACTGGTTGACCCTCTTCTAATAGGTGGACTTACTTCCGGATCGTACGCACTCGGCCCGGAAACAGAATGCCTGGAGTTAGAAGCACTAATGTGATGATTTGCTGCTTTTTGCGTTGGTAACGGTTGCTGAGGAGGAGATGTGGACCCTACAGAGTTCTGCACGGAGAAAGGTGGCAAGTAATGCGTGCTAACATTTGTGGCTGCAGATATAGTTGAGGTATTAGATTCCGGGCTAGGCGGGTAGTACGAGTGCGAGGAATTATAGTAGCCATCATTAACGCCGTAGCTGAAATATTATTACACATTTATGACTGCTGATCCTTTTACTACCTTCAAGTTAGATGTTGCATAGGTATTAAGCAACTTTCAATTAAAATAAGTTATTTATGAGATGAGACTGCATACTTTCGATTGGAAAAAGTCGAAGGCAGGTAACCCTGATAAGGTATTAAATTAGCAGATGGGGGTGGTATCCATGCCCAAGCAGAATTTGATGAAGGTTGTAAGCCATCCACTCCTCCATAAGGATAGTGCTCTCCAATTGAACCCTCTCTTGTTGCCCACGGAAACGGACCATACGATGAATGTGGGAACATAGGCGACCTAGGAAATAGCGGATGACCTAACTGAGTAGACTGGACACAAGGCGCCGAAATAGAGTCATACTTAGGAAATTGAGCCGATGTTACATTTGGAGCAACCGACAACGTTTCCTAAAAAATTATAAATCATTGTATTATTGCACAAGTGGTCCTAAACAGTCTACATATCATTACAGTGGAGCCTATTTACACATTCTACTTCCAAAGCCATAATATAGAACTTTATATAAAATTGGATTACAGGGTCTAAAGAGCAAGAACAATTTGAGTCATGAACTGAATTATTATTTATTAAGGACTTTCTTCACTTCTCAACGCATAAAAATTTTTTCTGAAATATATTAATACATTACGCTTATAAACGCAATGAGCAGGTAAGTTTCTACAAGCTTTACTATTACCGCTTGCTGGCCTTGAGATTAGTAAATCGAAATACATTTACTGCTACAGTTTGTGGCGAAGCAAACTTTGGTATACGTACAAACTTATGTTTATTTACAAGGTACATTTATCTATAAATAGATCGTGCATTAACATTTCACATTTTCATCAGCGTTTACGTCGTCTACATGTGCAGACATTTAACACAAACCCGCGATTTGCTTGCAGGCCAACTTTACAGGATAACAGGATACATAAAGGAGCATGTCACATGATCTACGAAGGGGCAAATAAACTATTAAACAACCTTTTTGTGGACTGACAATGTTGTGCAATGAGCAGACATCGGTGCGACCGTCACTACTGGAGGCTGTGAGTGGACACCAACAGCTTCCAATGACGCATTAGTTTGTGATGTCAAGGAGGTTTTCCTGGTCGGGATACTTGCCTCATTACCAGAATTGGATTCGCTTTTACTATTCCGAACTTTATGCTTTCCCAAAGATTCATATATAGGTACGTCTTTTGGTTTTACTAGGGGCTCTGTCGGCGGGCATCGAGGAAGCTGTGGATAGAATTTTAAATCACCGAATATTAATGTACACAAATATTCACTTATGACACTGTAATTATGTATTTGAGACAAACGATACCTCCAAAATATTGTACGATAAAACCAAACAATGAGGGTTTAAAACGAACAAAAGAACAAGTTATAAAGTCTGCAATTTACTTGAGTTTCGCCTGATGGAAGCCGGGCAACGGTAGCTTCCAGAGAATCCGGATCTGGAGGCGGACGAGCAAGCCAATTAAACCTTCGTTTGTGGATCGGAAGACCCCACCGGTCATATTCAGCACTTTGAGCCCAAAGAGTTTCTGAGCAGTCGAGACATACTACTGCTAATGGATTATTTCCAAGGGTCAAACTACCAGCAGGTCTTTGATTTGCAAGAAAAGGAAACTCCTGCAAAAATCAATAAGTTGCTCGATACTCCCAACGTTAAGAATCACTTCAAGAACTGGGAGCGGACAGTGCTTCTAAAATACATACATCACATCGAAAAAACAGCTCCACCAATTCTGTTTACGTATTTATTAATTGTTCAGTTCAAAAAAGCAAGAGGATTTGGAGGAAAGCAGAATTTAAGCACAATATTACTTGAAAAGGTAAAGTCCTGACGCGCTTCCGATATGTTTCAACCCCACAAACAGCACAAATGAATTTGTACAGGTTATATTTTCTGTTCACGGGAGGAATATCACTAGGTTGGCGCTCGTAATTTTTCCACTGAGCTTCAAGTGAGGCATGACAAAATGCACACACATAAGTAGTACCATCTTCCTTCATATCTAAAAATACACAAGATATAAACATTAGAATATAACATTAACTTTAGAACATCACCAACGTCGAATTCAATCAAAATAAACCAACCATTTCAAATCAACTAAATTGCAAGAAACAACACTAAAACCGATGGAAAAATCATCAACAACTAAATCGAAATTACTTGATCCTTGTGGAGGCTGGAGATGGAGTAGAAATGGAAAATATGGTTTTAAGGAATTTGTCGGTCGGCTACGAACCCTCTGAGCCCATTCTTTGGACGACGGCATTCCACAAGTAAAGCATGTAATTGTTAAGGTATCACCAGCACAAGCTGTGACGGGTTTATTGCAAGAGAGATTCATTATGGCAAAGATTTTCCAAAATCCAACTATTTCATCCGAACCCTTTCAAAGCCTGGCGTATAATTAAATCTTCGTAGCAACTTTTTTCACCGACTAGTCAAATAACCCAAAGTTGACTATTAAACAACAACAAACTTAATGTCGTTTCCGCCTCACTCTCGGATAATGTTTACTATTTTTAAATTCGATTGTCTTCATCGTCATTATTAACATGAGCTATTATCCTGTAACCGACACACACAAACTCACACGAGGGAATTTAAGTGTGGTGAATAACTCCGTCCGTGCTGACAATTTGATCACATGGAACATTCAGGTCCCAGCTCAACACAAACAATGGAACATTATTAATGGACCGGGGATATCCAGTTCTAAACTAGTTTCACACTCGGATTTATCTACAAATAACCTAAATCATTTATAATACTAATCATTATACATACACTAACGCTTCATTTATGGTCGCAGAGGATATTTTCAATTACTCCTTGGTTATCAACTGATTGCTTACACAAACACACCTCTACAATGCAACCGAGCATGTGTTTAAATCAACAGAATGTATTTTTAAATACCACACAAATTACACTCATCGTCTAATTGGAGTAATAACATTCCACTTCTTTTGGCATCAACTGTACAAAATATATCCGTCTTCAATCTTCAACATTGCAATGTCACGCGTTATTCTAATCTTCAATATGAACCTAGTACATAGTACATCCTTCAAAAATATCTTCATTCCTTCCGGTTCAAGCCGTTCATCTTCATGTTGATATTTTTGTTAACAAATGCTATGGCAACAGCAGTGAGTTTCCTCCGCTCGGATTCCTAAAACGACGCGATGCGATGGATTTTGAAAACAAGAATCCTTCCGAACTTTAGATCTTTAGATAGCAATGCAATGTTTTCCTCCTATTCAGCGAAAGAGTAATCATTGCCACACGATTGCATCACTTAACTCTCTCACCTCACAGTCACAGCACCACAGTTGCTGAGTAACTTTTATAAGTCACACTTTTTCCCCTTGACATTCCTTCATTATATTGGTGACTTGGGGAGCCCCCAACTTTTAATTTCACTTTTAAATCCAGCCCTATATTACCTTATCATAACATTTATATAGATAGTTTGTTTATATATTCTATCATCCAATGATATACAGTAGAAGGGCCGGAAAGCGGGGGGCACTCAAAATGTTCCTTTAGCTTGTAAGACGAACGGACGCAATTGTTGTTGATTCGACGACTGCAGTAAACTTCCGACTGAAGATTATTTCTTCGCGTTGTCCATTGAAGTCAGTGAGAACGTGAGGAAGTATTATGGACATGACTTACGAGAGCCATAAGATTTGTTTTCACTTCATGAGATTGCTGTTAGGCAGGGTTACAAGCACTTTTCAATCAGTGAAGTAGAAAGCAGCTACACTGATTTTTTAATATTCTGAAATATAAGAAGAAAATACATAATCTTTATAGTTTGAGTAAGTTTATATTCGAGACACGTTTTAAAATAGCTTTTTGGATAAATAGCTAGTTTATAGTATGAGTTGGTGTTGGTGAGTTACTTACATAAAAGTAAAAGGTTGGTCACTCTCTGCGTGGTATGGGAAAAAAGTTGCGATTTCTGATATTTATATGTAGACGTAGTTTAATGTAAATAGCTACTCATGTTCGTAAAAAATTGTTGAGGTTTCAATTGAAGATTAAAAAAAAGATTTAGAAGAAATTGTCACAAATAATGAGAATATTGTCTATACTCTCTATATTATAGTTCGACTTTGCTGAATTGACGTCACTGTCTTGGTGCCAGTGTGTGTTATTCTTTAATAAATGGGAGCAATTTTTTTAACGTAACTTCACTTGGATTTTCAGAGGGTAACAGTATTGGTGCTGAGCCCATATAGTAGTTACATACCTGTCAGTCCACATGTAGCTGAAGTAATTTTTATGAGCGAAGCGGTGTAATGGAACGGTGGCAGCTGCAATTTGTCATACTTTGTGCATCGAAAACCGTTTTTGTTAATGGAGCTAGAGCCATGAAACTTACACCATAATTTTTGGTTTTCAATGTAGGAGTGCACATCAGTTTTCCTTTTTTTGAAAATTCAGAAATAATTTGAGAATTTCGAAAAACGGCAAAATGGATGCTTCTGTTTCACATCCTCTTCCGAGAATTTTTCCATGTTTTTCCAGTTAAATCTTCCGCTTCTTGATCGCACATTTCCGTTTGAATAATAAACAGCTGTGCTAACATTGTGAGGAATCGTTTTAAGCCACAACTTCAGAAAATTGTAGCAATCCTTGGATTTTTTATATTTTGTCGTACATCATCATACATCCATTGGGGCAACGCATCGCTTCACTCATTCCATGCACCCGATGTATCGGGTTCAGCCGGGACACACTGAGACTTGTTGCATGTTGCATCATATGTAATTGGGAACCCAAATTTATTTGAATCAACCGTTTTATCCATTTTACTTTGGCAGAAAAATATTTTGGTTCAATTTGCATAGTTGAAAAATATTTTGGTTCAATTTGCATAGTTGAAAAATATTTTGGTTCAATTTGCTTTGGCTCAAAAATATTTTGGTCCAATTTAATTTGGTAGAAAAATATTTTGGTTCAATTTACTTTAGCTGAAAAATATTTTGGTTCAATTTACTTTGGCAGAAAAATATTTTGGTTCAATTTACTTTGGCAGAAAAATATTTTGGTTCAATTTGCTTTAGTTGAAAAATATTTTGGTTCAATTTGCTTTGGCTCAAAAATATTTTGGTCCAATTTAATTTGGTAGAAAAATATT
>JAQFXU010005064.1:0-12266 GCA_034693705.1 Spatulosminthurus flaviceps | reverse complement strand
AAAAAAAATTAATTCGCTGGTTCATTTTTTACCCAACGGGGAATGTCCGCGAAATGGGTCCTAGGACTAACTGTGCAATGGCAGTACACCATTTTATAATTATTGACCCAGTATTAACCTATCTTTGAACCAATCTTTATTTTGACCTAATGTTGACCCATCTAACTTCGTCTAATTTTTATTTTGACTACCTAAAAGCCCAGATTTAAATTTTACAGTACTGTGTGACTGAAATGTTGACCTGACGCTGCTGAATAATTCCCAGCGTTTACAATGGTCTCAACGTAAAGGAATCACAGGGTCAGTTTCACGTATATAGACTCTACTCTGCATGATATGTGTTAAAGATTTAATAAAAATCAATCCAGCCGACATGATGTAAGCAAATACTAGATGGACATATACACACAACGCTATTTACTATTTATTTTTATACATTCAACGACCGATATGGTTTAGGCAACTCCTTAAAGCGAAAAGTTGTTTTAAAAAATCAAGGAAACAAAAAACTTGATCTGACCTCCCTATCATAACTTTCCCATGTCCTGCTCGCACAGATACATACAATTTCTTCAATTAATACACTTTTGTTATCTAAGAAAAGCTAAGTTATGCCTGTAGTTTCCCTGAGAATAGCTACAACAATTACAAGGGATTTCCCATGGCTATTGACTGCGTAACAAAACAATCAGGTTTTTAGTGTTAGACTCAATACCAAATACGGCAGAGCTTCGCATAGTAATGGATATTAATAGCATTGAAATTGTGGACAGACTCGAGCTGATGTTGATGTGAGCTGGCAAAAATTACTCAAGCTTTTCATACAATTGGAATTTGACCAAAGTTTATCTTTGACCGGATACAAGCGTTAGTTTGAACCGAATGTGACCGAATCTATATTTGACTCACGTGTGACCAAAACTATGTTTGACCTAATTGTGACCAAAACCATGTTTGACCTAATTGTGACCAAAACTAAATTTGACCCAAGTATGACCAAAACTATGTTTGACCCAATCGTGAACAAAACTATACTTGACCCAAGTATGGCCAAAACTCTGGCCCAATTTTGACTAAAATTATTTTTGACCCGATTGTTACCAAATGTATGTTTGACCCAAGGCTGACGAAAATATTTTTTAACACTAAATTTACTATCTACAATAAAATATCAATTCGATTAATAATTAAAATCTATTTTACAGATCCAAAGCTACTCCCAACTTCGGTCTGAACTCCTCGCAGGCAACCATGCCTTTTACGTCTACACAACCCGGGAAGAATTCCCAGAACTAGGGATCCCCATAGTCCAAAGTGTTAAATCCCCGCGACAGAGAAAAACCAGCCGCGCCAGCTCCCCTCCACTGCCCAGCCCCTTACCTAATATCAACGCTCACAAGGAACTGGGCAAACCCATTGGTGCCCTTCAGCAAGCAAGGAGCACTTCTCACCTTGGAAATTTAAATGAAAATCCTAGAAAATCTTCGATGAAACCTTCTATAGGTTCTGTAGGGAAATCCTCCGCCACTTCCACTGTTATTTCGCGCAGGAACATTAATCAAGTGGCAACACCGACCGCCACTCTCTCTCCTAATGACACAAGAAATAATCTTTTGTCTTCAAAATCAAATCCTAACCTAAGCAGCGCCAGACTCTCACCATCCAACTACTCCATGGACCAAGCCGCTCAAACCGGCAGTCCCGAGCGTGGCAGTCGGAAGCGCAGCACGCGCCGGCGTCGGTCTCAAAATTCCGTCTACCTTGCTTCTGCTAATCGATCTAGGTCTGTTTCTCCCTAGTAACATTTCTTCAAATATTTCTCTATGCAGCCAGTGCATCGGTCAGAATCTTCACAAACTGGTCAACATCGGTCAGAATCTCCACAAGCTGGTCAAAATACGGTGAAAATCCGTCAGAAACTCCAGTAAAAGCTTAAAATATCGTCCACACCAGTAAATATTTCCGAATATGGGTCGAAACATAGACCACATCAGTTAGATTCTCCTCGTCGGTCAGTACCTGCACTAATCGAAGCATCTTCCAGATCGGTCAGAATTTCAATAGAAATGTCCTATGAAATATCGTACACATCGATCAAATGCATCAAACAGTTGAATAATAATTATTATTATGTACTCCATAGAATTAATTACATTCACGTATTTACCAACCCTAGTAATAATTTCTAACATTGAAGTAACATTCTTATATTCCACAGGTACTCAATTTCCATTTAAAATGTGTAATACTCCCACCAATGACTGATTTCCCTTAAGTTCATCCAATTAAAAAGACATGGAAATACATATTTAACCTTCCTATAATAATAATTATTAATCTTTCTATGGACGACGTAAACATGCACAAAATATTTTAATGAGGCGGTTATAAGCGCTAAGTAAGGCCGACTTTAACCTGAATAAATTATTATACATATATTAATCGTTCTATGTAACATGATGACATTATTAAATGCACCATAATTTAAAACCTGCAACGAATGTACTTATCTATGTAGTTCTTCCAAGAACTTTATCTATAGAAATACAAGTATGTACTTACGTATAAATAAATAGGGAGTAAACTCTCATGTAAACTTGAATACTATTATAAACACATATGGTTTTATTATTGCATAAGGTAACTTCTCGAGCCTCGCTATTATATATAGATATTATTAGATTGACATCAATAATATTTACAATAATAAATAATTTCACATGCAGTTCATTTCCCAGGTCATTAACATCCACCTCGAAAAATCCCACATCAAATGTCCACATACATACATAGAAAGAGGCGAAAGATTTCACGCATTACTGCACATGTAATACGTTTAAGCATAGCAAATCCCTGTGCATTTCAACTCTATTCTATATAGCCAACTCTAACACTAATGCTATTATCTAATCAATGTAACACTACACTCAAGGAAACGTATATATTTATATGACATACGTTGAAATAGGTAAATACCTGGAAATTCATTTCATTTGAAAGCATAAATTTGTTCAAGGCCTATAATTCACTATATAGTAATACAATATACATACAATTCTAACAATAGTATATATGTAACCGACATAACAAAAATACAGAGGATCTGCATTTAAACTCAATAACATTAATAGTAATAGTAGTAAATAACAACATTGTTCAAAAATTAACTCCACTCAATATTAATTAATACATATATGACCTCTCATTTTTACCCCTGCTTAAATAATAGTAGGCATTTGACGGAAAAATTAAATGCAAAAAGTCTGAAAAATAAAACTAGTATTGTTAATATTATTAGAGCTACATAATAAACAAATATTTCTTCCTCAAGACCTCTGACTACTTGTGGGACTCCGGATCCGGGGTGGGAGTTGTAGAGGCGGGTGAGACGGCAGGTACAAAATTATTTGTAGTCTGTATCTCGACTAATCCAAGCTGAGGATGAGTAGGAGATCGTCTGGGAGTAGAGTCTGCTTCTGGCTTTGTAAATACCATCAAGGGTCGTTGAAAGCCTTTGGAAGTGTGGGTAGGTGTAGTTAATTTCTCCATGGATGAGAATCCCACGTCTTTTAGTAAATAATCTTGGAATTTATCCGGGTAGAATCGGATTGCTTTGAAGTTCGCAAAGATTTGCTCCTGTAAATAATACATAATATTTATTTATAGAATTAATTTCAGCTTTTAAATAGATTTTTAGTCCAGTACAAACGACTGACGCTGCAACATCGACGAGGGTGAGTAATATAGTTCACATAGAAAAAGCGACTACATCAAACTGAATGCGTATACTGAAATTAAGTGAAAATTTACAAATTATTTTTACTAATCATTGTTACCGTTAATTTCTTCTTTCGTTTATACGATGACCATGGTTGAGGCTCAAGAATTAATTTCCCACCCGGTCGAAGATGAAGGAAGGTTCGGCGGAAAAATCTCTTTAGGCCGTCATCCCCATTATTCAAATGAATCCATTTCGAGATGCTTAAGCAAAGCACAAGGTCATACTCCGGAGTCACCGTTTCCAACATATCGTCCGATTCCAACACGTAATTTTCCTGTATACGACAAGATAAAAAATTACGTATTACGACAATACTAAATAAAATATTACCATTTAGGAAAATCGTATGTCTAATTAGCAAACGAAATTACCTGTCGAAACGACACGTTATATGGGAAGGGAATTTTCCGAGTGTCACCCAAAGTCCCTGGTGGAGGTTGAAGGACCCCGTACATTAAAGGACAACTGTGCGGGAACCGAATAGTCTCATCTGATGGATCCCGGTCGACATAATGCTTCACATTTTTCTTAGCAACCTGTGAAAACAAAATCAAATGCATCACAAAACTCAACAGTAATAAAAAATTGCTCACCAATAATTTTATGCTAATTAACTAATTAATAATCCATTAGCATACCTCAATTAATTTCGGATCAATATCAATCCCCTGAACCCGTTTAGCTCCATAATCCCTCGCAATTAACATAGTGACATGACCAATATTGCAACCCACGTCCAACACATCAGTATTAGCGAATATCTCCTTGGGAAAGGCGTTCAATCGAAAGTCAATCCCCTCCTCCGTAATTCGATAGCCATAATATCGGTTGTAATTCCCATACTGAAAAACTTCATCCTTCTTCCGATACCTGACCCCCGTGACCTCCTGACTTTGAATCTGCTCCTGGTCCTCTACCTCTGTTCTTTTACCCCAACCCGATCCTGGCATATTAAAATGATTGAATCTTCGTCTACAGCCAGGCTGAGGTACCACAGGACTCACAATCGGGTCAGATTTGTGGCGAAAGCGTTTCCGACCATTATTATTCCGGAAATGAAGCTTAGGTGGCGGGGGTTTCAAAAATTTTGCATCTTCCTTCTTTTCCAGTGGTGGAACTACCGGGGCGGGGGGCTCCGGAGCTGGGGTTATCTCAATAGCAATTCTTCGACGTTTCACTTCCGGCTTTGGAGGAGGTGAAAAGGGCTCCATGCAAGGCGGCTCCTGATTATTGAAAGTACTGATGGAGGGGGACTGGAAGGGGGATTGATCATAATATTCCGGCCCTCCGGGAGAGAATTGGTACAGCGCGGCTTCGTGAACCGAAGGAGTTCCCAAGGGAACGTAGTCACTTGACGGACCTGATAGGTAGAAATTAGGGATGTAATGACCCTGACGGAAATGACTTCTCCGGGGTCGTTTCCTCTGACGAGGTTTCCTCTTTGGGGCTGAATTTAAGGTCTCATCACTGCTCTTTGAATGCGTGGTTTCCTTTTGACTTTCCACAGTTCCATTCCCTTCAGCGCTTGCTTCAGTTACCGCTACTGCAGAATTTGAAGCTGGTGGTTGAGATTTTGAATTTCCCTCTTTTTGTTCCTCCTCCACCACCGTAGTTCTATTCAAAGTAGTTGGGACTGGTGGATTTAAGACAGCTGAGGCTGAGGAAGATGAGCAAGGGCCTTGCTTTACACTATTAGTGCCTGAACTTGAACTTTGCGGTTTTGAACCTGCGTATCCAACAATAATACTTTATATAAAAATCATATTAAATTAAGTATAATGTAAAATTCACGTCGTTAGTAAACTTGAGAGGAAATAATTTATACTACTTAAAATAGTAAATATAATTTTAAAATATTAAAATATAGGCGGGATATGAATCCAATAATTTTTTTAAATTCAACCGAACTGTGACTTACTATTAGAGGGACCAGGGACAATAACCTCATCAGTTTTAATTTTCTCGGCTTTGTCAACACCCGCTTTTGATGAACTACCCGGGAGTTGGGCCTTCTCCTTCTGCTCCGGCACCTTGACATTAGCCTCCTCCTCACTAGAAATACTCGTATCTTTATTGCCCTCCTTTCCATCGCTATCCTCATTAATGTCCACGCTACATTCACTATCCGTCCTCTTCCTGCACCCTTTATTCTTGCGATGTCGATGCTTCCTCCCCTTAGTATTCTTCCTTATTCCCGCAATGAAATCGTAAGGAGTATTAGCCTCATTACTCTGAAGTCCCAAAGGATCGTCAGGATTCTTGGGAATAAAAACTGGGACTTCGCCATGTCTGTACATTGGTACTGGCAAGGGTGACGACTTTGGAGTTTCCGCATTCAAGGCTGCGTTGACTTTTGCATCCGACAAGGATGCTAAATTTAAAGGATCTCGGATATTACCTCCTAGGAGAAATTTCGAGGGTAGAACAGAAGTTTGACGACGAAAGCGCTTTTTAGCGTAAGGTGGGATGTAATTTGAATCACTAGTGGATTTCTTCCTTTTACGGTAATGACCAGCTTGGGCTCTTTTTCTTAAGAGCTGGCGCTGTTCTTGGGCTGTTAGTAAATTATGATGAGTTTCAGCCGGTAGGAATTCCTCGTCATCATCATCATCATCGTCTTCGAATTGAAATTCCTCTTCTTGGAAAATATAATTTTCAACGGGAGGATCCGAATCATCATTATTAGGGTCCGTGTCCAGATCAACAGCCTCATCCGATCGGTTCATCTCGCAACTTTTGGCTCTTAAATTCCTCTCAATCTTGGCATTACTACTTTGACCCAATTTCGGGTCTATACTTCGGGCTCGTAAGTTACGGTCGTACTTCTGGTCACTGCTTTGGCCCAGACAGCGGTCCATTTTCGAATCATTACTTTGACCTGTTAAAGTCCGCTCATTCTTCTGCCCACTACTTTGAGCCCCATCCGGCAGGTCAGGCTCTATGCCCATCTTTGGGTCAACATTTTGCCCACCTAAATAGCAACCAAATTAAGGATTGTTTATAAATCATCAAAACCACGGTCAACAATTTTAATCTAACAATTTTAAATCTCGCCACTGTTTGGCGCAGTACAATTGAACCCACTATACTGTGACCATAAAATTTCTGTCAAAGTTTCACCGCTGCTTCAAAAATAGTCATTACTTTACTCCGTACGACTAAACCAAAACGCTGGTCATAATTATGATCAATAGCCTGAAAATTAATCCAAGGTTCAAATCTCACTTATCATGACTCATAAAATCACGGTCGAAATCCGGGTCAAAACATTTTCATGACTACATAACATTAAAAATTCCCACCAATAATTTCCGTAATAAACCTACTACACCAAAAATTTCATAAATAAAAATTACGATTCTGGTCAAAACTTTCCACCCCAAAAAAAACTCGGTCAACATTTAAAAATAAAAGACAGTTGCATTAATTACCTGAATCCCCCCGACAATACCCCTCGTCCAAATGATGACCATCCCTCGACCCGACCCTGAGGTCATTGAGGTCATGATGCTGCTCCTCAGCTGGGGGAATCCGAATAGAAATTTCCAAATCCCTCACCACTGACTCTTGGTTAGCCGTTGTTGTTGACGTTGGAGACGACGACGACACGTGCTCATCACCACCACACTTTGAATTTTCCCGCACTTGGCTCATATCCTCCGATTAAAATCTTTTTTTTAAATTCCAAGTCCTTTAGCCCTTGGTTGACACTTTGAAGGTGGAGGAATGGATAGAATAAATTTTTCTCAACATTTTGACACTATTTTCAAGATTTTCTCACAATCTGGGGATTTTCTATTAGTTTGTGAAGTAACAGGAAGGTAAGAGTTCTACTGCGGACTGCCGAGTCCATAATGAAGAGCAGGGCTGAGGCTTTGAGCCATTGTGGTTCTTCCAAATATGTATGCCAATGTATTGAGTCCCCTGCAACGAACCCAATGCTCCCAGAAGCCAAGAGAGGTAATTTATTTTGGAAGGTCCTGTGTCCTGTCGCTGCCTCACCCTCCTTCTTCTTCTTCCTCACACGGATATGTACACTCTATGCTGAACATACGACGCTCACAAGTGTGGGTTTTGTATGGAAGTGCTAGTTGCTTGGAGTTACCTTGGAGAGTGGAAGAGGGGGCTCGGCTCTAATCGTCCAAATGCACTGGAGCCCCGTAATGTTTTATCAAGTCGTTAGAGGATTCGCCTTGTCAAATTTTGACACTCTCACTTACACACCAATAATTTTTTCACAGCAGCAGGAACAACAAAGTAAATAAATGCATTAGCACTTTTTAGCACTTTGCTCTTCCTTTGCGTATAGTTTGCGTGCTATTACCAAAGTACGATTGGGAATTTTGTTCCGTAAATTATAGAATTTCATGACCGATGAAACATATTTGGCAATTTTTTTTCGTGAAAATTGACGTTTTGCAAAACTGAAACTTGCCCGATGCTTAACTATGAATTTGCAGGATAAGTTTTTTTCACCATTTTGGCGGGTGTAATAAAAAATGACGTCCAAACGTATTCACATTCACGTTAAAAATATGAGCTAAAGCATGAAAAAGTATGAAATTGATAGAATTTTTTGCCAATATTTTTTTCATTAAATTTTTATTTTCTTTCATTGTGTGAGAAATATACAAAAAATTTAGGTTAAAAATTTTCTAGCTATTTGTTTAAAAAATGCTTCAATTAACTGAATAATAATGTTATGTGTGAAAAATGCAATTAAAATTTTAATCGGAATGCAAAAATTCAGAGTAATTTTTAAGTGTTGTTTTTAAATGGTAAAGACGTTGCTCGTCAATCTTATTTTTACGTCTGCCTTTTGAGACCTGGAACGACGGCAGGAAGTTGTAGATTATAATTACAACGATTTTGGTCCGTTAGATGGGACGAGCTGATTAAATCATTGGAAGCAACTGCGGATTCGTTTTTCATTTTATCGCGAACCTATTTGCATGTACACAAAAGAAAAAAAATTACAAATTTTGAGAAAGATGGCGCGCGAGGTTTAATTTTGACAAGTGTAAGAAAATTGATGGGATTTTTCATTGCATTGTGTTGGAGAAGAAAAAAAAATATTACTTCTTTTTTTTTACATCAAATAAAATTCATCAAGTCCATGTCTACATAAGTTGGGCCTATGTATTTTTACATATAAAAAAAAGGAAATAAATTGAACAAGACTGGGAAATGATGTAGGACTTGAATGGAAGGGAATGGAGCTTTTTTCACGTACGTGCTCTGCCTCGCGGAAAACTTTGAGAAAGTTCTGACCAGCAACTTTTTGTAGATCCTCGTCGCCCCAGCGTGAGTCCTTTGCCAACTCTACGAACAGATTTGGGTACATGGAAGCGTCCTCCAGACCAAAAGGCGTCCTTTCATATGGAAGAGCAAGAGAAATTTTCACTTCTCACAAAATTCTATGTAAATTCCCATCTGGAAAAACTTTCCGCCCTATCTACGAACACATACACAAAAATACATATAACTTCATATCCAGGGACTTTGGGGTTTTTAACCTGAGAGTTGGAAAAAGCCCACCCTTTTTTAGTTTTCCCAACTTTTCTTTCAATTCCGGAATTATTACCGAGGACACGTGGAAATAGTACTTATTATTCCCCGTTTAAAATTATGACACGAAAATATTTCTTTATACTTTTTGAAATGTTGGGAAATATTTACCAAACAATTTTTGTTTAGTGGAAAATTTATTTCTTCCAGTACAAAAAAACTTTGCTGTAAAATTTTCCTTATTCACTCCAAAATTCCAAAATACGATTTTGCTTCGAAAATTTTCTTCACCCAAAATTTCTGGTACAGAAATCAAAGAGCAAAATTATATTTTCCGAAGCATAAACATTCATTTTGCCAACCATTAAAAATTTTCTTACTTAAAAATTTCCATTGTCTACGCATTTGAAGAAAACATTTTTTTTACAAAATGGCAAATATTTTCTCAGACACACTTTTCATTTCCTCCGAAAGAAAATTGACCCTCCGAAAAAAATACTCGTACATTTTTTCTCACTCAAATATTTTCCTCCATTCCTAGAAATTTGATCCCAGAAAAATCCACTCTTTTTCCCAATTTTCCTTTGAAAATGAGTTTTTTTGTGAAGCTCAAACCATTGTAAATGAAAACCTCACCTGTAAGAATGATATAGGAAAATTCCATGGGAAGGGGGAAAAAAGGGGGCAGGAAAATTAACTTGAAAAAAGAGAGTATAAGGATCGGATCCTTAAAAGAAATTTCTATGAGATTCTTCAATAGGCTCTCTATCTTTTTTACAGGACTCTCTTCTTTGAAAAAAGAGCTCTTCTTTTTTTTGAAAGGAAAAAAATAGCAGAAGAAAAGGAATGACCATCTTTTTAAATAGTGCCAAATGCTGGAAAGAGTAAGAGAGAGAGAAAGAGAGACAGAGAGAGAAAGAGAGGAACGTGTGAAGAGAAAGCTCTTACTATAAGTTTTTGGTGCAAGGGGAAAAAAGGCAAAAGTTTTTCCAAAGAGAAAAAAGAGGCTGGACTTTTGGAGAGAAAGAGATGAAGGCCGAACTCCCAATTCCCACAATGTACTTACTTTTATAAGTTGAACACAAATATATTTAGATATATCATTTCCACTATAACTTTCCCATTCATCTCCAATTTTTTTCTTCTTTTTCCTGCATTGGGCAGAAGGAAAAGTTAGTTTGGCCACCAACTTTATTTTTTTTTACTACGACCTCAACATTTTCAAAGAGACTTGGGCTCCATTTCAATTCCCACACAATTTCCCTAACTTATCGTGTGAATCAAGCTTTTGAGTAATATTTTATTTTATGTATAGTGTGTGTGGTTTACGGTTTTCCAACCAACCCCAATGATAAAGTTCCCAGGAATGTGGGCAGCAGAACAGAAGAAACATTGCAAACAAATTTTTAATTTAATAAAAACTCCGTTTTCACCGGGAATTCAGGGCTTCAAGGAATTTAGACAAATTCTGGGAAGATTATCTTTATTCATATTTATATGGAACTTTGAAAGTTTGAAAAAAAATAACGCAATTATTTCAATTGAATGGATAAATAAGTTTCGGGTGTATCTGTTCAATTTCAGTCAATTTTTCACCTATAAATACTTTCAGGAATTCTGGAAAATTTGCTCTCCCCAAAAACTCCACCTATTGCAGCCAAATCCGTCAAAATTTTCCCACTTTTGGTACAAATTTCATTCATATACGTAAGACCGTCGATCACATTCAAAAAATTTTAGTACATGAGTTGCTTCTATAGAAATTGCCTGAACTTCCTACCCCAAAACCATTCACACATTTCATTTAAATTTCCACTGCACAAACATTATTTTCCTTGCAATTCTTACAATCCTATTGAGAAATCGTAGCTGATTTAACATACAAAAATAACACGCTTTTCTGCATACAAAATGAGTAAAATCGCTCCTTTTAAAACCTCCGAGCTAGACTCTTGGGTTAAATTGAAAGGATTCAGATAAAATTTGAAAGGATAATCCCTCCGTGTGTGCACACAAATATGGAAATGGTAAGAAAAGTTTTCCATAAATTATGAGGATTTGATTGAGAAATTATGAAGGTGAGAGGTTGGATGAGAACTGTGCCAGTTGTTGGTTCCGTTTGCAAGAGAGAAAGAGAGGGAGAGAGAAATAGTTTGTGTGTGTGTGGGGGGATAAATGTGGTTTTTTGGATCTTTGGTCAACTCATAAATTCCCTGTGGATATTTTGGGAGGGAAGATGTGTTTGAGGAAGAAGTGATGTATAAATAGGGATTGGGGCCGTTTATGACTTGTTTACGAGCATCTTGAAGGAAATTGATCACTCTTGGTAAAAAAATTTCTAGTATCTTTTTTTTTGTCCTGGAGGAAATAACACACACTATTGTAGAGCATAGAGGATGTTATGAAGGAAGTGTAGGAAGCCTAGGGGACTTGTACACACATAATGCTACAAGTGAGGAGCAATAAAAGTTTAGTCAAATCTCTTCCCACACACTCATACATACTACTACATACATCATACGCATAGAGAGACCTACACGTACAGGAAAAGACACAGAAAAAAAAGCAGGAACAAAGTCTGGAATGTATTCACTCAGCTTTCTCTTCACACCTTTTCTCTCTCTCTTCATATATTTACTTTAGCCAGAGCTCTACCCAAAGGCTGTGGAAGTTCCCGCACTTACTATCTCTTTTTCTCCAAGGTGTGTATGAGTGCTTGGGAAAAGTATAGGTAGAGGGTGGCCTTAATGACTTGCCCGTTATGAGACTATGTAGGTTTCAACTATATATACTGACCAACGTGGTCGAGATTTTGACCCCTAGGGGTCAAACGTTTGATCTGATTAAAACTTTGATATTACGACCAAATCATTTGACATTATGACCAAACCTTGACCCCATGACCAAAGTTTTGACCCTGTGCCGAAACTTTGAATTTTTGATCAAAAATTGAACCCTGTGCCAAAATTTTGAAATG
>JAQFXU010005063.1:0-12274 GCA_034693705.1 Spatulosminthurus flaviceps | reverse complement strand
GGGGTAACTTTTTGCAGGATTTCGACTTTTGGCGAAAATCCAAAATTCCGCTTTTGGCAAAAATCGTCCACTGTGTAGTGTAAGAAAAGGCAGGGATTTCCAGACACGAACAAATATACTGGCTCTTTTCGATGATCACTCAAGCTGATAAAGGGGAATTTCCATTGGTAGAAACTTATTTACCCGGGAGAGAATTGACTGACTATACAAAAAGGAAGGGAGGAGGAAAAACAAAACTTAGTATGGAGAAATATTCTATACAAAGGATTTGCATATTTGAGAGTATACGTTTCTTAAGAAATTTCCCATCCATTACCATATATAACGTCTATATGCGCCTTAGTATGTACTTGGATGAAGGAACTTGAGAGTGGACGTTGGTTCTTTTAAATTCTAGGAAGTTTGTGTATAACATGGAAGCGGAAGATATATGGATGTTTCTTTCTCGTTATTGATCTTATGGCTTCGAGGCTAATTTTAGTGGGGTGGTAGCTTTCGTGCCAGTAACAATTACTGAAGGAATTAGTAAATGTTTGGAATCATTAGAGAAGAGAGGGGATTTGCAAAAAGAGTGAGAGAGAGAGAACCTTCATTGGTCGAGGTTTTAAGCTTATCACTTTGTATTAAGTTTGTGGGCAAAGCTTTTGGAAATAAAGCTTTTTCAAAAGGGAAAGCGCTTGTATTGCCCGTGGTAGTGGCAGTTACATTTAGTATTTGTGTGAGCATTTGTGTGTGGAGTTGGGTGTGTAGTTCGAGAGATAGGGATAAACTAGTGTGTGTTATTGTGTGTATATGTTAAGGGGGTATTGGTAGCTAGTTAAATATAGTGAAAGAATTGCTTTTGGTAGATTTACATATATTTCTATGAAAATATTGGCAGGGTTTAGTTAGGGTAAATATAATAATTTATATGATTTGCATGCATTTATGCTTGAATATATTTGCGTATTTTGTGCTCTCACTTTTTAGCACTGCGTTTATAGTGAAAGTCCGGATGCATTTGTGCGTAGTGAATCATATCAGTACTCAGGTGTGGAATCAGTATTTAGGATAAAAGCTGTACAGGGGGGTGGAAAATTTTTTAATTCATAGGCGTTCATTTCGGCAAATACGGGAACTTTACATGAGATACAGAAAGTTTGGTGTGGAAATGTAAAACTTGGGACGAAAAATCCGACCGCAATTTCTTAAACAACTGAATTTTGAAAAAACCCGAAATATAGGAAAAAACCAAAATTTTGCGTGAACCCGAATTTCGGAGAAACTCAAACTTAAGAAAAAATGAAAATTCCTTAAAAATTGAAATTTTAGAAAAAAGTTGAAATTTCCGGAAAATAGCATATCTGGACAGAAACCGAAATTTAGCCAAATTAATCACCACGAATTTGGAGCCTCGTGGTTTTTGGAAAATTCTATAGCTTCGAGCAAACATGGTTTTTAGCAAATATTTCCTGGGACCCCGTACTAGCTTCACTGACAATACAAAGTTATAGTTTAGTCACAAAATAGAAAGCAACAGCTCAGGCCCATATCCCTAAGCTCAGAGCTCTTTGCCCGAAATAGCTGGAATTGAGACTCAGTCTAAAATTTCCTCACACTAACAACAAATCCACCTGAGTCCATTTTTAGATTTCCCCACAGAAGCTGTCTTACGGGGCAGCCTTTCTGTCATATGCTTATATGGATCTAATATAAATTGCAGAAATCTAGAGAAAAAGTTACCATATACAATTCGTGCTGGTCACAACTTTCCTTTCTTTCCTGCAGCGATTGAGTGAGTGAGTGAGTGAGTGAGTGAGTGTGTGTGTGTGTGTGTGTGTGGTGAAATCCTATACATTTCTCTTTAGGGAAAATGCTCCCTTTCTATTTACCCTTCTTCTTACAACTCTCCAGGAGTTTCCACACCAACGCACCTACACACAAACAACACAAAATTAATTTTACTTTCACGATGATTATTACACTTCCGCTCAGGCCTGTACAGATTCTAATGAAAGTGTGTGGTGGAGGGATGGAAATGAAAAGGAGAAGGATAAACATTTGTTTAAAACTAAACTTGGTAGAAAAAGTAGTCACTTTTAGAAAAATTACCGCAAAAGTTTAGCAGGCAAAAAAATACAAGGAACGCACGAATATAAACAAATACACAACCTTGAATAAATTATGATTTATGTGTGAAAAGAAACTATACTCTCATCGTGTGCACTTCATTAACAATGAGCTCTTTCATATGAACGGAAATGAATATAAGATTTTTACTGATCTCTAAATGAGTCTGTTACAAGAGTTGGCTTGTCCACAGAATATGAAATACGAACAAAGGCAAGGCTTTGAAAATTCTTATGACCTATAATTTTTCATTAGATCAGGAGACGACGAATTAGATAAACGTGCGTGGAGAAACTTCCTTAGAATTTCATGCTATACAACAGCACCGATAACATTAACATACACTCAAAGTGGTCTCACAATCCACTCCACTCAATGATTGTTTACGAAGGAAAATTTATGTCTTGTGTCTTGTACTCATCCATACAAGTTCCAGTTATTTCTAGCTACGCTCAAGAGCCGACTTTTTAAAAAACGTCACTTTATATGTGCACGTAGATATGAGGAGGAAAATTCTCTGCTAACGACTTCCTCCATTCTTACTACATATAATGTAGACAGGATAGGACAAATCACATTTCAACAGACGAGGCGATGTAACTGCTGGAAAAAAGGCGGGGGGCGTCCCACAATAAAATTCCAAGAGTGTGGCATCCCATGGCTTTTTACCCCAAATAGCGAATTCGTAAGTATTTCGAACCATTTTCCCAATATTTTGCTTAATTTCAAACCTTCTAAAAATAACCGGTCAGTTCAAAATTTTCACTAGAATTGTTTTATAGAGGGAGGTTCCCAATAACTTAGCACTATTTTGGTGCCCCCTACAATTTCATTCTTATTTTTGCACCCCGCTAATTCCATTACTATTGTGACACCCCCAACAAATGTATTACTTTTTTTAGCCCCCCCCCTCCAGAAATTCAATACCTATTTTGGCAATTCACGATTAAATGATACGATTGCTGTTTTCGCACTCCAAATAATTTATTTGCTATTTGGGCACCCCAAATCATTTATTTGTTATTTGGACACCCCAATTCATTTCCTTGCTATTTGATCACCCAAAGTAATTTATTTGCTAAATCTGGGCATACCCCGACAATTCCATTGCTATTTTGCCCCCCCCCCAACAATTCAATCGCTACATACCTCCACATTCAATCCCTGTAGATTCCACCCTTTCGATCTGTAATAACCTTTAGCAGCATTGTTGACTCCTCCCACCGCACTCCTGAAAAATGACGTTCCTGACGCCATGCACTGCAACAACTCTTTCATTTCCACATGGTCATTTTGCTTTGTTCCTTGTTCATCATATTTACGAGACGGAAGAGTTTAAACAAGTATGTATATACTTACTCCAGACTCCGACCCCTTCAACTTTTACCAGTCACTTCATGCATACCAATAAACATAATGTGCATTTACCTACATTTGTACGCAGGAGTTTGAGGAAGCCGGAGGACACATGCACTCACAGAAAACACCCTGGTATATAAACACATCTGTGTTAAACACTGCTGCACTCCCTATATTATAATGTTACACATAACATAAAATAAACTGTGGCCGTTCCAACTCCTTTGTATTCCATTATATATAGATATACCTCCTATGTACATATCCAATGCTTGTATGCATTGCTACGTACCTTCAACGTCTACTGTAATAATTACATTTTTCCATATGTTTTCCTCTCGAAAATTCATGTGATAACAAGAGTTCACGAACACATCACATGTGTATGTATATATACACACAAAAAACGTCTCTGTATATATGGACTCCAGCCATTTCCAACCACCCTGTATAGTCCAAATAGCTCACAACTTGAAAATGTACATCCTAGCGATAGCACAGTATAATATCTATACTCAATCCATGAATTTTTTACCACAGAATTTGTTTACTTCTCTCTGTACAAGACACAATAGAGATTGCACACACGTTACACATGTAAACGTCTAGCTATACAAATTATCAATGCATATTTGTAAACATTGCTGCAGGACTCCAATATACACAATACACTTGAAGCCGTCATTGTACACAACATTACACGATCCTTGTTCAATGTTCAAGATAACTTGCGCATACACAAACTCACACATATACGCTGACCACTCAAAAATTCAAAAACCTACTACATGGAAACAATAATCCGCACATAGTATGTATAACCTTGTTCAAGTCTACATAAAATGTCATATAGAAAAATCCATGCATTTTGTATGCACAATTTTCTATAGATCATAATGCGTCTACACATACAGAGCCCCAGCACCACCCCATGCTATTCACTTTATATCCAACGAGTAGTAGTAATTAACCATAGACATGGAATTTTGCTCATTTTCCCCCATTTACAGCTCAACACACCAAAACACTATTAAGTAATGTACATACACATATATACAAATATATAGGGGAATATCTACATATTACAAGATCAGAGTCCTGGCACATTAAATACAAGCTTTCAGTCAGTCAGGAGTGACGATGGTAGAATGAACCTACACTAGTGGCGTTCCTCCTTCTCAACTCGTTCCGTATAATAGCGTCTACTACTTTTGAACCTATATGTGTGCTAGTGCGAGCGAAGAAAAATAAGACGACGAAGAAGTAAAGAGCGAGAGGGAGGGAGGAAAAATCCCGGCGCCCTTTCAGAAACACATTGATTTTCTCCAGTGTAAAGCCACTCGTTCCTCTAGTCTTGGACAGGAAGCCGTGCCAACGTCAACTCATACTCCAACTCTCATTCTTCTTCTTCTTTTCTTCAAGTCCAGAAAATATTCACGAGTCAAAAAATATTCATAAATATAAAAATCCTTCAATAGTGTGGGAAAATTCTTTAGATAATTCACCCTTTTTTCTCCGAAAAAAATTATTATAAATTTTAACTGGAAAATTTTGGAAAATCCTTCTTGTGAGTGTGTTTGTGTAGAAAAATAATATATTTTGTGGAAGAAAAACAGTTCATCATTAACATGGAACTGAATGAAAATATATGTAGTGGTGAGAAAAATTAATAGATTTGGAGAGGAAAGAGAGAAAATAGTGAGAAAAAAATTATCAACAATTGACTCGATACATGTTCGAGGTCTCAGCAAGACGCGTGGAGAGGTAAATGCAAAAAGTGACACGAGTTACTAGAAGGAAAAGACGAGGAATAAATTATGATAAATTCTCATCCCGACAGCTCCCTCATGTCTCACAGTGGTACATGGTAACAAATGTCATGAGAGACTTTGTAGTAGTGTAGAGTAGCTTCAAGGCAAAAGTCCACAACATTATAACGTTAGTGTGACACAAATCTTATCTCTTTCTCTCTCTCTCTCTCTGTATTTCTCTGATAAAAACATCCGTAGCAGTTTCTTTTTTGTATTTATGCATATAATAAATGCAACCAACGCAAAAGAGAGAGAGAGGAAATTCCAGAGTCTTATTCCTTTACTTCAAGCTCTCTCTGTACGTGTGAGTGGGTGACTTGTTTACGTAAACGATTATCAAAGTTAGGAGGTTATGGAGCCGCAAGATAAGATGAGAGATGGAAATCCATGGGTTAACCTTATCAAATCTACTGTATAGACTCAAATAATAGAAACTAGTCCAAGAAAAAAAAATTATATATCCTTACAATAAGTATAAATATACAGACGTGTAAATGGGGCAAAATTTGCAAAACGTAAACTTGTTGGAAATTTTCAAATAGAAAAAAAACTTGCGAAATTATCAAGCTTTTTTCCTCCTATAACAAAATTAATATTCAAGGTTGAAATTCTTGATAAATTTCAAGTGTATTTATTTATTTGTACAGACAATATGTGAGGAAAAGAAGTTGACAGTTTTGTAGTTGAAAATTCTTTCCTCCTCAATTATTATTGAGAAAATTGTTTGTTCTCTTGAAATTTCTACCCTTTATCCTTTTCTCTCTCTCTCTGTAAATATCGTTATAGTTGTGGGGAAAAAAACATTTCTCCTTATTAAATTGCAATGCTATAGTGTCCACCCATAATAAATTTCCACTTGGGTGGTATCAATAAATCTTTGAAATTGTCACACTGAGAAAACTTTTTCCAACGCAAAGAAATAATAATACGAATTGTTCAAAAAAAGTTGGGACTATGGAACAAACAGAGACAGAGAGAAAAAACGCCCATAAAAAAGCAACCGAGAAATAGAAAAAATACACTTTCCCCTGGAAAGACTAGAAAATTTTCAAATACAAATCAAAAGCTTAGGAAATTCTATAGGAAAAATACCCCTAGAAAATATAAAAAAAATTGTTTCAAATTTTTGAGGGTAAAAATATTTTTCACTTTAACAATAAAAACCTAAGCAAGAAAAATTTCCTCAACATTTTCCCTCTCATGCTTGAAAGACATCATTAAAAAATTTGCCAATTTGTCTTAAAAAACTGTTACAAACTTTTGTTTTTCCAAACAGTTTCCTCCACAATTTTGTCCAATCGGCTTAACTATATAGAAGAAAAGTACTTATAACTTAACTGTGTGTGGGGGCGAAAATTGGATGGAAATTTGGTATGGGAGTGAGATGATATAATCCTGTACCCTCTCTCCTATAATGTATAACTATTGACATGTGAAAATCCTTGTGAGACTCATAATTTTTACTGAACTTCAAATTCTAAACTCCCTGTGGACCAAAGTGAAGGATACTCCTGAAGATTTATAACTTTACTATACGTGTTCCGTGTTATTTTAACAACATCAGACTTTTCAACGGCCAACGTCAATTTTCTTATCGTGTACACAGGAAAAAAAGAGAGAGAAAAAACAATTCTCGGATTTTTCCTCTTTGAGAAAAATAAATTCTCAGACGTTTCTCTACTTACCCTGCACAAATTTATATACTGTGGCCACCGAGAAGGCTAATTTTCAAGGAACAAGAAAAAGAAGAGGAAGAAGAAGGAGGAAAAGAGACTTTAACAAAAGGTTGATATATTTGTTTTGATTTTTCTCTCCCTCTCTCTCACTCTCTCTGCAAAAACATATTGAATGTTAAATTCTATTTTCTTCAAGGTGAAATATTTTTTTTGAAAAATTTACAGTTGCAAAAAATGTTACATAAAAAAGTATCTATGTAATTACAAAGGCTGTGTGGTTACTTTACCCGGGTATTGTATTTCAAAGAATTAGGACCTACGTCTACGTTCATCCCAGCAATGTATTATATGTGGAAATGGAAAGAGATTCACTCTGTGGATTTGGTGGAACCATATAGCATTGTATATAGCGTAGTACAATAGTAACTATTTTTCTTTTGTGAAATATATAAACAAGCTGTTGAGGTTGTGCTTTGTATCAATTTGTTTCCTACACGGAATTTTTCCGTAGGAGTTTAGCTATAGTCTCAAATCCCTTTATATTAATAGCACATAAATAGATAAAGTTACAGTGTTGGGTGTATTTAAATGGCCAGAAGATTTTATCAGATATATCACATAAGTATATATATCATATGGTTAAAGGTAGTAGAGGAAAAACATTATATGAAGTGCAAAAATCCTATGTGTGTTTTGTATGTATAGGAAGATATAGCGAGAGGAGAGATTAAGTATCGAAATAATAAAGAGATCATAAAGTATTTAGCCGCACTCGGCCCATTAAAATAAACACTTGGGTGCTATTATTATAACCAAGGGTGCTCCTATCTCTTCCTGGCGTTGCTCCTCAGTTTATTTCCTTTCTTTACTTCTTATTACTATATTGCTTGTTGCTTAAAGGCTAAAGGAAAAGGAGATGAAGTTGAAGAGAGAGAGAGAGAGAGAGAGGAGAACCACGCGATGATCACGACTATGAGGAATAATGGAAATATATCAGAGTTACATTCCAAGATTGAAATGAACAAATGTTCAGATTAATTCACTCCCGACTGAGTGAGCGTCCTTATGAACAAGCTTAATGTGAGATTGTATGCATGCACTTGCCATAATTAATTACTCAGTGCATGCTAAATATATAGAGATTATACATGTTTCCAAGGAAGTCTCTCTCTCTCTCGCTCTGTTTTCTATTTTATACGTGCAAGGAGTAATAATTTGTGGGACTCCCTCCACATAGACACCACGTTCCATTTTGCAGAAACTTTTCAGGCTCTAGGTTTTTAAAAGGGTTATATCTAGTAAGAAGAAAAGGAAAGAGGAAGTTTATATTTCATACGTGTCTCTGTCTCTCCTATTCATTATATATGATGAGGAGACAGTTGACAATATCCATTGTGAATTATGCCATGTAAATCTGTTGGTGTTCCATCTGTTCTTTCAATTCAGTCTTAAAAAATATAGGGGGGAATTGGGAAAGGAGTAGTCTAGGATCCGGGGGATATAATGTGTACATTGTGTACACATATTAAGGGAGAAATATAAATGAAGAAAGAGAGTGAAGATGTGCAATTATGCTACACGTCCGTTGTTTATTATTGGAAGAGTAATACTTGGCGCGAATACTAAAGCGCCAACAGTTTTACCGTTTCCTTGTGTGTATTGTACATACTGTATGTATACTATGCACTGCACTGTACTGTGTGTATACACTCTGCAAGGGAGCAAAGGAGTCGACTATTCTTTTAGTTTTTAGTGTGTGCTAGATTGATTGATAGCCGGGAAATTGGAAAAGGTTGTGAGGAAAGTCATGGGAGTTGAGTGGAGGCTTTGGGTCTACACATCATCTGTTCACGTTTTTGATTTATTTCATTCTCCAGACGTGAGACTTGAAATTACAAAGAGCATTGATTACAATTATCCTAAAACTGAGGATTCTGGATGATACATAGTCATTTGAAATTATCTCTTTGAAAAGGTTTGATTGTGAATCTGACACTGACATAGTCCAGACTATTGTTACCCAATTTTCTATTTGGGATACTTACCACTATACTATCGAGGAATATATATTTATTGACTTTGGGGATGATGCAGAAACAGACTTTTTAATAGCAACTATGAAATAACTGTCTGGGAGAAATGACGGAGCGAATTGGGATACTTGGCATTATACTTTAGAGGAATTTATATTGATGAAATTGGGATACTTACCACTATACTATCGAGGAATTTATATTGATTGGAATCTTATGGAATCATACACATCTATGAAATAACTAACAATTGGATTATCAAGGAAGAATAATATGAGAAGAGTACGTAATTCTCACCCTTGAATTAGACTACACTGACAAAACCAAGAGTGTATTGCTTACATTGAATTAAATTTTTACTCTTAAAAATTTACTATTTTCATCAAGATAAATTCCCTACTTTCTTGAGCGTCGAAAATAGCCAGGGAAAAAGATTTTACTACGTACGTAAAAGTAATTTCACAGAGATGTTGTTCCTACGACGACGTCATTCAGTGAAATCACCCTATAAGATTTTATGTGAGAAGCATTTTGCGTCGACTAAAAAGTCCATCTTCTCTGTATACAACATTCTATCGCCCCTTACCTTGACAAAGTTGCTCCGTAATTGCTCCAGCCATTCTAGAATTTCATGTCTTGTACATGCATACATATTTGTCACTGAGGTGATGATACTGCGTATTATAAATTACCAAGCAATTAGTTCTACCCTGGTCTTCCCCCCTACGACTCTAAAAAGTTACCACAAAAAAACATGCATACTCTTGGGTTAAATGTCAAGTGTCAGAATCGAAGATGCAAATGATAGAATAGGTTCTCTCTCTATATATGCACAAGGCAGGGAGGAGAACGTTGGAAAGTGTTAACTATGAGTACCTTTTATATTGGTTGGTGTTAAGGGAGAGACCGCTGATAACATGGCCATTAAGCCAGACACGTCTGACAAACCTCTCGGAACATTGACTGAGCGTCTAAATGGCTTTCAATAAAATTCTTCTTATCCCAAAAGTTAAAAAACAGCCGGCGACCCAAACCTCTTCAGGGGTTGCGCATATATTTGAAAGACAAAGTATCTCCTTGAATTTCCTACATATGTATTTACATTTATAGCCAGCCCGCAAAAAAACCCCATCTTAAAGAAAAATCCCACCTAATTTTAAAGTGCCGAGCTTTTCACGCAACTTCCCCTTTTCCCTACACCTACATTCCTATAGAATATAGCTAAAAAACTCATGTTCCACCTCCATACTTCCACTCTTAAGTTAAAAGAACAGATATTCATAACCAGAACATTGACTTTATTGACATTTTCAACTGCCAAGGATATGCAACAGAGTCTTCACTTTTATTACCACATAAAAAACCCACCAAAATAGTGAACTGCACCCAGCCTGGCTTTTACTTCAAAATCCTTCTTCTTCATCACAGCCATACTGAGTGAGCCATATACTCCGAAGAGGAAAAAATCTCCAACCGGAGATATAAAAACTAAGTTGAAAAAAAATTATATTATATGAAATTGCTACCATTTTTTCTTCCTCCCAATTTTCCTCGTCTCTCTCTCTCTTTCTCTAGAAAAGAAATGACTGTAAAAAAATCCCTGAAATCTCTATTACATTCTATATTTTCTCTCTCTCTCTCTCTCTCTCTCTCTCAGCCTCCAGTCACTCACTCTGACCGTGAATAAAAGTTGAACGTAACATGAACAAGTAAGTAATAAGAGACTCATGCTTTTCCTCTCCAATCTCTCCTCATTCAATTCCCCAACTTTATCCTTGTACTAAAAAAAATTCTTCCACAAGCCTCCACAAGCTCCTTCTTCTCCGAAAAATAATGCATGTCAATAAGCTTGATGGACATTTGGAGCAATGCAGTGTGATCTTTGTCATTGTCATGCTATGCCCGTCCATCAAAATACCAAACAAGCAGAAGAAGAATCCTTAAATCCGCTTACGTATCTCTACAATATACTATCATTATATATTATTCAGATACAGACACAAGGCTCTCTCTCCCCATCATGTAAATTCCCTATCTATATTCACAAATAATTCCACTCCAATACCTTTCCCTCGACGTAATGAGACAGACCTAGCTATTGTACAAGCACTGTGAGAAGCATAGCATGGAAAAACTAAGCGTATTAAATCCAACAACTTGTCCTGAAATCTTATACTAATGAACTACGAAGCGTGCGTGACGACTTGACGTCATTTGCTCATCCCTTTACCATAGGAACAGGAACAGATACGAAAAAAAAAAAACCTATCTCTATATAATATTTCCCAAAATAATAAATAAATCCATATGGAAAATTTGTATGGATCCGAGGAAAAAGTTTCTCAAGCTCCATTACATGCGAAAAACCTCAAGCGATTTATATCTTGTATAACTTCTATAGCCTTATAGCCTTAGGTCTAGATATGTCTAAGCTTACATCAGTAAGTATCTGACATTTTTAAAAACCAAGCCCTATCAATCATACCGAGTAAATAGAAATATACAAAAAATCCATAAGAACTAAATTTTTTTTGTAACAGCATAGATTCAGACTGGATTGATTTTTTTAAAAAAAGATCATTTTGAGAGGAGTCATCCTCGAAGAAAAAAATCCATAGAAAAACACGACCATATTTATTTTCTGTTCCCTTAACTACCATGGAAGTGGAGGCTGGAGAGAGCTCTTTAAAAAAAACACATCCTCCTTATATACGTAAATTGTATATACATATATGTATATGTACAGTACAGAGTGCAGAGTAAGTGGAGGTGCACATGTAAATATTGAAAGTTCAACATTGAGTTGTTGAAATTTAATGGAAAAAGTCATCCCTTTAAAGAAAGTTAGTAGTACATTTTTTTAGCCCTAACAACGGTAGTGTTGGCCTTTAATTCAATCTTTTGACAGTTTTGTCCTTTCTCTCTCTGTTATTTTGCTCGTTAAATCCTCCCAAGAATTGAGGTGAGTATTGGCTTTTCTTTCATCTTGTTACTTCAAGTATTTTACTTTCACTGGATTTTTTCCCTTCCTTTCACATCTCTTGCTGCACTTACTCTTTTCCCTTATAGTTACCATATTGGAATTGTCCCTTTTTTCTCTCTCTCTCTCTCGCTGTCTCTCAAGCCATTTATCCCAAGACCAAGGGAATTTATGGGAGTAGACTAAAAGCGTAAGTATAGGGTTTTTTTTATACATGTGTGTGTGTGTTTGTGTGTGTGGATCTTCATCCTAAGCCTCTGGCTTTGCTCAATTATTTTAACATTTTTCCTCTTTTTTCTTTCTTTT
>JAQFXU010005062.1:0-12276 GCA_034693705.1 Spatulosminthurus flaviceps | reverse complement strand
ACAGCAACCTCCAATACCCATTAATACTCCAACCTATAAAACCTGTTTATCAATTACCAATACTCAACCCATAACCTCCCTAAACTCTCAATACTATAAACCTGTTATTCATACTACTACAAGTACTATGGCAATAAATAACTTCTTGACAGAATTGTTGTCTTCACTGTTGTCTTTTTATCTTCTCATATCATACAATTTATGTACTTGTTCAATTAAGTTCACTTGTCCTATACGCATTTGCGTTAGCAAGAACGTTCCTTGTTATCATCGATAAATTTTTATGTTTTCTGTAAAAGACTGCTTTGTGCCAGTATGAATGACAGTATCACTACAATATTAAATAGGCTCATATAATAACAGCCTAAAAACGATACAATGTTAATATGATGTAATCGCAAGGGTATAATTTGGAAAAACTACTTAAGCTCGTATTCCTGTTAACTATTAACTGGGAGTTAAATATCTCACGATAACTGTATTTCAAGTGTTTACACTTAAAAAGTCAAAGGAAACCTGTTGCTAGAAATGAAGCACCTTTTCCCGTTTATAACATCCTACAAATGTACTGATTATGAAACCATCGATGATATTAGGAAGTGAAGCATACATGTATGTTAATTGTTAAGTGTCTGTCATAAGTTCAACTCTGGCACGGGGATAGGAAACAATTAGTTCGTACTAGAGATTGGTGCCACAATCCACAAGATGATGAAATATCCTGCCTTGTTCGCAAAGTGCTCAAAGATATGCTCAGAATTGCAGTAAACTTTGCAATCCAATCTAAACGAAAAATTCCAGCTTTCCTAATCATCATTACCGAATTAATTTGAATAAAACTCATTTTCATTTCATTTTAATGTACACATGGAAAATATATCAGTCAGATGAAGAGAAGCAATGCAATTTTTTTCAGCGTCCTTCAACTTCCACACTTCCAGTGTTTTAAACGTTCGAATGGATTCAAATGCTTTCCTTATAAATTCCCAAAACCTGCACGAACTTTCGTCTTTGGTTTGTCCAACTCATTGTCTGTAAGTACTTATATTATATATGAGAACAGTGTTGTGACCAAAATAATTTGACCTACAAAAAATCCGTGTGATGATCAAATATTAAATATTTTTTTGCTTTTTCCTTGTGGAAATAAGTAGTATTGTTCATGTCACTGGATAATAGTTCCAGTTCTAATGGGTTTTTAGTAGCTAGCAAAAATTTAATAAATCATTTTTTTAATTCATAAACTTATAATAATTTTAGACCCATCTCTCCAAAAGCTCCTTCCTTTGATCCAAATCGGATGTTACTGTTTTTAATTATTTATGTTGTCCGTTGTCCTATGTAAAACAGTGCATATAACTGATAAAGTCAAAGTTTACAGATACTTTAACTTTAATCCAATACATTCCAACCCAATTAAAGCCACTTGGAAACCCTGGCTTTAACTAAAGAGCACTTAAAGTCTATTACAGGTGTGGCATATAATTGCAACAATTAAAATAAGTCGACAATTTTATCACCTCAAACACTTGAATTTTATTCAAATATAAGTATATGTACACAAAAGTATGCTTGAGTACATAAATGCTTGCCCATTTTTTCCACAAATTTTTCCCAATGCTTTTGACCTCTGACCTTGTGACCTTGATAATTATTCACTTGTAGAATACCAGATACCCATATTTGGTGGTGTTGGTATCCGCTAATCAGTTAATCATATATTTTGATTTAATATTGGCGTATTAAATACTCTGAGGAGTCCAGAAGTTGTGGGTGTGAACTAATTGAATAAATATTTGAGCTATTTGAGGAATGATAAACTATTATCAGTTCTGGACTATAAGGTCGTAGACTGGTGCCACACATGAAGCTAAAATACATGAGCATATGGGGTTATGTCACTGAGAACGGATGTCAGTAGGTATACCAAAGGTAACCATGTGCAAGTTTTTTAGGTATGTTGACAAAATAATCATCATGAGAGATTTGCTGATACGTGGCTTATCCATCAGAACTCACGCGATTTGGATTTAAAACTAAAGTTTACTGCCCACACGTTCGACGTTCGCTCAATCCACATCTGGATCTAGCAGTAGGAAGTGAAGCATTGCTACTCTCTACTCTAATTAACACTTTTGACAGCTTCATTTGAAACTTTTTCTAGTAAATGTTTAAAGCAACCTTTTGCAACAAAGAGTATTTACAAGCACATTAACAAAAATTGTCACTTCTGAAAGTAGAAATCATAGCTAATTCTATTACTACTAACTTCTATATTCCCTGTAAAATAGGGAAAACGGTTAACAATGGATCTGTACGGACTTATTGCCCTCATTGCAAATCTGATTGTTCAAGCTCACATTCCAAGTGAGTGAAATATTCTTTGAAAACAATTTATCATCATAAATAAAAGATAGTTAATTCTGTTTTCATATCTCTTTTCCCTGATCATCTGACACGCGAACTGCTAAACAAAATAAGCTACAAATTGCTTAAATTGCCATTTTAGGCAAAGACTAAATAGGAATAGGGTGTACCAGAAAGTTCGTTTCCAGATATTCTCAAACAGTTTGCAGTTTTGAGAATTTCTATAAATTTTCTTGCACATTTGTGCTTGAGGTCAAACTAAATTTAATGTAGTTGCCAGAAAATCTAACAACTCCTTTTGTGTAAAGTAATATATTTTTTGGCTCCGTTTTTGGACCCAAAAATTCAAAAACTGTTTTTTTTACTAATAATTAATAATCTCTCCAAAAAATTACCGTCCTGTATCCTCTATTGCTGGGATTTACATAACAGGATGCCTATAATAAAAACGTTTTCAGTCTAATTCGAATAATGAATATTAATTTATTCTCATTTTTTGTACAGTTACAATGCCTGCACACAATCGGACAGATCGTACATCAACTCAGTTACCAGAAATTACTACCCTGAAGCCAGTGATGAGACCTTTCGTAGTTGGAGGGACCCCAGTTGATATTCACAAGTATCCTTTCATGGTGAGTGTCCAGTACCAGGGTATACACATCTGCGGGGGTGCTATAATTAGTTCAAATGATGTTGCCACTGCTGCCCATTGCCTCATAAAATATTCTTTGGATGAAATTACAATTGTCGCTGGTAGACATGACCTCTCTCTTCATGAAGCTACAACTCAAATTCGTCCTCTGAACGGTATCAACGATCATACGGATTTCAACCGAGATTTCCCTCAAGCATATGATTTAACCATTTTATACACAAGCGAACCATTTGAATTCAATGAGGCCGTGCAACCCATACAAGTATTTGAGAGTTTTGATGAAGAAGGTAAATAGCTTTTCCTATTGATATTACATTTATTCTACAAAAGAGACATATTTAGATGAACTAAAACCAATGACAATCTTTAAAATAAAAGCATTCTTCTTTGTTTTCAGGAGAAGCTACTGTAATTGGCTGGGGACTACTGAATGAAAATGATGATGATTCGGCCTTACCAAATATTTTACACGGTGTTGGCATATCAATTTTCTCGTCCCAATCTTGTGCGCACTTTTACGGAAACTGTGCTGACTGTCCAGTGTACATGCCAGACGTGATGTTGTGTGCGGGAAATAAAGATCTGTCAGGAGGAAGAGATGCTTGTACATTTGACTCTGGTGGGCCTCTTATTGTAAAGCGGGACGGTATCAACTATTTGGCAGGTATTGTTTCCTGGGGAATTGGGTGCGGGAGGGCTGAATACCCTGGAGTGTATTCCCGAATATCTACACTGTTGCACGGCTGATATAGTAATTTTAGGTTTAGATTCTATATGTTAATTTCTAAAATAAATATGAACTGACAAATGTGATTTTATACATACACGTTTAATTCGTAACTAAAGATTACGTAGTTGATATCACTTCAATGCTTTGAATTACTTGTAAAGTATAGCATTAGCATTGAAAATTTACGTGGTGGCATTTTGATAAAACTGAACAAAAGAAAGCAGAGAACTGGAATCGCTTAAGATGAACTTACACCTATGTTTTATTTATTCCAATTCGCATGTTGTGACTATAGTATCTTCAAGAAAAGCATTTTTAAAGGTATATTGCTTTAATTTAAGTTTAATAATAATCGTTTATTTTTTCGTTGTTTAGAAACATTAGAAATAGATGCAATTATTTCATTTATTGATCGCATATTTTTAAGTGAAAGTGTATTTAATGGGTTTTATATTTTGTACAAAAACGGGTACCTGAAACTTTCTTGAAAATATTAATATTAATGTAAGTACTGATACAAAATGTATATGTAAATATGTGTTTGTGAACGAAATAAATTGTAATTTTTATAAATATGAACCACAACTGCGTATGTCGCAAAGGCCTTATTAAAACATATGTGTATTAGTATTTTCTCTAAAAAGCTGTTTATTATTTGAGAGCAAGCATTTACAATTTCAATGGCCGGGGTTTTTGTGCTGTAATTTCGTTGTTTATCACCATTTAGTAGACCCTGGAGCACATTAAATGATCCTTTAAACCGTATATAATTTTTGCACTACTCATACAATTGTAGTGTAAAAACTTTGTTGCAGTTTTAATGTCATTTTGTCAAAATATTTTACAGTATACCCCTTTTAAGAGATAAAGAGGCCACTGCGGTTCACAATAGCCCCGTATCTATTGTTATAGTTATACTGTAGAATCAAACCAAAACTAAATGGGTACACAGAAAATACGTATATTTCCACTTTCAAATAGAATTTCACCTTCCAAAGACCATGGTAAATGCAATGCTTATAAATGCTTGTAAGCCGTGAGTAAATGACATTATTGTGGCGATATTACTACAGATAGGATCTTACAGAATTACCTTTAACCATTTGTGTTGTTGGTATAAAAGGAAATTACACGTTTAATATGTTTATAAAAATAAAAATGACGTGTAATTTGATCTTGTAATGTGTATTGAAGCACGTGCCAAAAATGGTATTTATGAAATAGAGTATTTTGTTCACTTACTACTGTATGTAACTCTCTACTATATACTCTCAACTGAATAATAATTATTGCATTCACAATTTTATTGTTGTTACTAATTACTGTTTCCTGTTATTGAAACCAATTACTATGAAGTCAAAAATACAGGATCCGATGGGGGCTGTACAACATGGATTTATGTACTTTTTCAATAACGACTCACAACAATGGATTTAGAATCTTCTTGTGCACATAGAAATCGTATTTAAGACACAATGGCATAATTTTTTAGACAAGCATTAATTATTATAGACAGGTTATTTGTATTTACAAGTAATTATAAATGTAGTATAATTTGTAATACAACTACGTATATTTTGGTGTATCAGAACCAAATTGATGGAGGTGAATTTATGTACCGCACAAAACTCTCTATCTTCTTTCTTCTTTAAAGACAAAGGCGGATTTACATCCACCAAAAGCTTTTAAAACACCCTGAGCGGCTGACAATAATTGCCTGCAAATGCTTTCACATTTTTCATGGTTTCGTGGAACATACTGACCATATAATTGTGATTAAATAATTGCTAATAATTGCAAATGCAACATTATTACATAATTGTAAGACCATGCCTGATGACGTACAGGAGATAACCTATTTAATGGGATATTATAATAAAAGCGTAGTTTGATTTGTAAATGTGTAAAATGATGGGAACAATAACCTAGAACTGCAAAATCAAACAATGAAGCTACGTAAATACAACAAAACTTGGATTATCTTCCTTTTACGCAAGTAATCCTGTACCCTCTGCCCATTAAAAAATAACCGTCATAATTGTTGTATGACAGATTGCTCGACGACGCCTCATAATAAAACTAATCAACATATCATGACAAAACAAAGAGTTGTTACTAGAGAAAAACCTCTCACATACTCACATGATTTCATTATATCTACATAAACGGTAATTCCCTCGTTTTGTTAATCGGGTATACTTCTGCGAATTTACTTGATTTATTAGACGTATCTATTGCATAAGTACACATGATCAATGATACACAAGTAATAACAATTGATTGTTACTTTCGGAGGATTTTTGTACGTACTTTTCCCCCAAGAAGAAGAAGTGATGATGATGTCAATCGTTCCCGTACACACACACACACCTGTCCCATATACTCCTGTTATCTGTTCATGCTTACGTCAACCTACCATAATAATTCACATGACTCATATGGCTACAGAAAAGAATTTTTCACAACTGTTTGTATAGCTCAAAGCCATTGTAATCGGGTTAAAGTGAGAATAAAGCTCTTTACACTCGTTTACGTCCACTTAACCTGTGCTCACAAACCTGAGATAATTAAAGAAAAACAACAAACAGTCAGTAAATAGACTGGCTCACTCTTCAAGTGATGCCGTGAAACGGATATTAACACTCTAGTTCATTTCTATAACATGCTTATTAATGATTCATCACTTCAGATCAACAATGAAACAGATTGCTTATATGATTTTCTTGTCGAGAGAGAGAGCAATGATTTTTCATAATATCTGACACTTAGCTTGAGTGTTTACTTGAGTTTATTCAAATCAAATATAAAAACGAAACTCGGGGATTCAGCATTTTTTAGTTCATTTGTGGAGAAGCACAATTGTAAATTTACGGTTGTACTGCCCCTAACATGAGAGCATTTAAATAATAAATGATAATAAAATTTATAGCTTTTTATATTATGAAGCAAAAGCAGCTAAAAATACACATCTCTGAAACGTAAAAGTGTTCGTGGGCGTGCATGCATTATGTAAGTGGTAAATGGTGGTGTATTGTTGAGAATTTTGTATTTTGGTGTAATATTTACCACTATTATGATTTATTTTTTAAGACAATATCGATGTCCAGTTGGGAACTATCCAAAGTTAAAACTTCCATGCAATTGAAGGCTACAAAGACTCATAACTTTGGTGGAGTATCATCGCTGGAGGTTAAAAAATTGAAGTATAAGAGCAGCACTGAGGATAAATCTGGTGATGGAAAGAAGAGGAAAAGGATGGAATTAATGGAGATAGTAAGATTTATTCAGTTAGAATTATATTAAAAACTATGTAGAAATTTATTTAATGAGTGATTTTTGCTCTGTCACAAGGTGATCTCTCGGCTTAAAACTCATCGGATATTTTACAGTCAAGTACTTCCAAGGAGCTTTCCAAGAACCATAAAACGATTTCCATTAGCAAAGGCTCCCATTCCTCCTACGCGCCATCTAAATATCTATAAAGATGATTATGACGCATACAACCCGTTTTCAACAATAAATGATGGAGAGTTTGCGAGAAAAAAAAGGCTAGAAAAGTGGCGAAAAACCGTGGAAAGGGGAAGTGTCCTTTCAGATGTGGTTACGCTGGAGCGAGAGATGATCTTCTGAAAGAGCATATTAAGCGCATGCATTGACATACCTATCTCATTTTTAGGTGGAAAACGGATTAAAAGGCAATTATTATTGAAAGCGTGATTCACACTCCATGAATAGGTTTATCCTCGTTGTTGATACTTAATATGATCATATTCTTATTATTTACGGCACTTTTCATGTAAACATATTCAAACATATAAGCAGGTGTCCTATAGGTGTTTTAGGAACATTTTGATATGGACTTTAATTGCACAGCAATGCATTGCTACGTAAGTTATGTTTAATTAAAGTCTAATTAAAGACCGTAGAATTTGCAATTTTTCCAACACTATACATATGTTTTTCCTTTCTATTTTCAACTAATTTCATGTGCATGGGTCGGAATGTAAAATTGGTCAAAGGTCCCCCTGGGGATCCCATATTATATGTACAACCCGCACTCTCCACATTTCGTTCGTATCTGTCATAATATATGTATATTATTTTTTCTTAATTAATTATTATATTTACATATACTAAACGTATGTACTGTGTCTTGTGGCAAACATCATAGTGATGCCAGTTGTAAATAAATATAGTTCTCTACTTTATATGTTTTGATCGAAAATGTTCGTAAGCCGCAGAGGTATAATCACATGAGTAAAAATTTAGGTCCAGTCATACATACTAGTATTTGCAACAGCTTCGGTCGCGACCTTCAAAATATTTGACCTAATCCAGTAGCGTTGGTCAAGATTTAATTACTTCCAATAGTGATGCACAACCCGATGGAAGTTTTCACATGAAAAATGTCAGTTTAAGTTATGCTGCCAGGTAAACTATAAGGTTGAAAGAGAGATAAGAGCCTTTATTGTGACTCATTGAGAGTTCAGAGACAGATTTGTGTTTACACAAAAGATAAAGGGGAAAGCTCTTCAAGCAAAGTGAATTATACACTCATAATCTCACCAATGCAATACTTCTTTCTTACATATGAAAATACATTATATTGTAAAGACTGAGTTTGACAGAAAAAAGTACCTTGACTTTTTTACGGTAGTCGATTTCTTCATAAAGGATTGATATCAAATTATGCATAAACAATATTTCTTACCTTTTTAGGAATTTTTAAACAAAAACTGATTTCTGTCAAATCTTTGGTGAACATTTTAAAACATAAAAGTATGGCCATTAAAGTGTATGCATAATTTTTGCATGATCATGTACAAATATATTCGGCAGGGATTTTTATGTACACAATTCATGTATGAGATTTCTTATCGGCTGTCAATATTAAATTACAAGCAGCAAACGAATTTTTACTGCGGCCTAAAGCACGCCTGCGGGAAAGCCCAAAATTGATCGCGCAGAGATGATTTTGTTTGTCTGTAATATTTTAGGTTTATTTATTATTGTATTCAAATGACAGGGATTTATCCCGAGAGAAATTCAAATTATAGTGCTAAAAAGCGATAGCACTTGGGTCGTCGGGTCATTTATTCTAAAGATTTACAAGCTTAGGATTATTTAAACTGCATCATGTTCAAACAAAATTGTATCATTGAACAGATGGACATAAAATCTTTTGAGGATTAGAAATGAAGTAAACATGCAAGCAAGAAAATCTCATTTGGGGGTTTTGGTTTATGAATGGTGGAGTCTCACCGAGAATTGCCTGGAAGGAAAACAATCCGATGAGCATAATCCACGAAAATAGACTCACATTTGCTTCATTAAATTTGTTCTCGGTACTTACTCTAACAATTAAAAGGTTTGGAGCGAGCTCAAATTTCATTGAAGTCGCTCTCCCAGGAAATACAAAACCAAATCCACGCGTTTTCGCGCATCAATGGGTCGTTGTAAAAATTGTGGTATCCTGAATCAAGATATAAACGGTTTGTTAACAATTATAACAAAAAAAATCGTCGCTTCGCAACGATTCATGGCAACTCTTAAGGGGTGCTTCTGCGAAGCGCACCACAAGTATTTTTTTTCTTGAAATAAAAAATATTCCCAATTTTGAGTATTAAAAAATTTATCAAAGTGTCCAATCAAAATTTCAGGATAGCCAAAATGTAGCTAATGACAAGCAGTATTTTTTAACGAAACCTCATTCAGATTGGTGCAGGAGCTGTTGCATGAAAACGAATAACACTAAATCTCCGAAATAGAAATATTTCTATTCACCCATTCCATTTATGCAGCAATTTTTTGTCCATTTTTGTGCAATTGCTTCCCTCCTTTTTAGCGGGACTTCAATAACTTCAAGTGGTTCTGGTCCATTTTGAAACCAGAGACCAGTTCCAGTTCCTTGTGCACCAAATGCTTTTGAGTCTCTTCCTGATGTGCAAATCGCTTCTGCAACGTTAATTATATAGACGTATTTATAATCCAAAATCGTTTTAAATATCGTACACGCTGTAAATGCGGTTTTAGGTTTCCATTACATTACCATCTTTACAATATTGTAAAATCACCGATTATGCGTCATATGGATTCACATGCGCGCTAGCATAATTTAAGTTTCTAGAGGAGGCGGTAGCTGCGAGCTCTAAATTGCTACACTTTATGTAATTTATTATGTGACTTCCGTTGTCCAGCACCTACTTACTTTACGATACACTTTAAAAGTAGATTTGTTATTCACGAAAAACTATTTGTTCACCCAACACCTTGAGAAATAACTCCCTCTATCTTTAACTAATTTATCAGCCACTGCCAGTGGCTGATATCATTATTTACAATATTTGTTTGGGAATAGGTTCATAAATATAAATGAAGCGAGAAAACGAATAGTATTTAGTATTTAGTCCTGAAAACTAAGTCTAATGTTGTCCCCACAGTTTAATTAGAGCTTTGGATGGATTAGATTTTTGACATAAATGTGTGTATAAAATAATTGACACCAAGGTTTGACAAAAATATTATCCTTCAGTGTGCCCCAGTTCTCAGTCAGCCAATTTTACCAAGATATTTAAACAAAGATACAAATAATAATTATTTATATTTGTCTGTTTGGAATTCTTCTACCAAGGATTTAACCTCTACTAAAGTAACAATTCATGCCTAAGAACTTACAGTTAGAAAAACATAAATATATGGGAATTGCTAAGCACGTAAATGCTTCCAGCGAATCAGCTGTAAATAAAGTTGTAGTATTTTAACGAGTACATATGTATAACTAAATTATTTGTATTGACTCAGATGTTTTAACTCCAACATTTGCCTAGGCTAAATCCTAACCTAATTTTGATCCCAAATTTTTCTGCATAATGCCCTTCATAGAAAATCCTGAAATTCTTAGTAATTTTGTGTTGGATTTTTTCCCCTTTACCTGGAAATACATGTTCATGTAACGTACATAACATAACCTTGAGGAAATGCCTGAGTAAATGAGAAAATGTCAAGAAAATTGGATTAATTAAACACCCCCGCATATATAAAAGCTTGCAAGAAACTAATTGAAACTAATTCACTAACAGAAAAAATTCCCCACCACTACTACATTTTTTGTTAAAAGACCTTTCCAGGAAAATATTTCAATTATATTCAAAATGAAAAACCAATTTTTATTCACCATATTTCTTGCTGCATTTTCCGTGGTTGCAGCTCTTGACATGGTATGCAATTGGAAAATTTTGGTATTGTTTATTTGAAGATAAATTTTGATATAATTTAAACTTTTCTTTTTAGATTCGATCTGCACCAGAGCTCACAAAAGAAATGCAACTTGAAATGATTGAGGAAGCTGTTGCTGATGAGACCCTAGAAAAAATTAAGGACGGGCCTCAAAGTCGGTTCTGTAAGTTCAATATTATATTGGTGTTTTATAATTTCTAACTGTAAGATATTTTTTTCATTTTTTTAGTAATAATTGTATTTTAATGAGCGTGGCTTTTTAGTTTTTAGCTTCCTTGCAAGTCTATTAGGACCACAAGGAAACATAACGACAATTCTTGCATCAGCTCCAAATAATACTGCTCTAGGATTCATTCCACTCGTAACTTTAGCCGCTGCTGCTAGTCCAACTACTGGTTGACCAACAAGTGACGTCATTTAATTTTCATGTAACAACCTATTTCAATGTGTTTTATTTATTTTTAGTTGTATTTTTTCCAACTTTAGGACGTCCGTTGGTCCAAATTTCAGTTTGGTTGTACAAAAATCTGTTTACATTCAAAGAAATATTCAGCAAGATATGAAATTTGAGATCTCGACGGTCAAACTTTATTCTAAATTAATTGAAATTTAAAATTAACTCAAGGTTCCTGTAAAATTTTCAAAAAATATTTAAAATTTATTTATATTAAAGAGAGTTAAAATAATTGGGGAAAATATGTTTTAAATTTCTGTCAATGTCGGCCAGGCCGAAAAAAATGTAATTCAAATCAGGGCAAATTTCTCATCACGTCTGTTGCAATAATTTAAATCTGTGTTCACTTACCAAAAATTAGCTGAATTCTGTCTGAATATTTGTACGAAAATTTCAAAATCATCCAACATTTGGGTATTTTATTTGACAAAAGTTTGGTCAAGTCATCCAAGATTTCTGACAGTCCGGTTTTTCTACAAAATTTCTCCCTAAAAATAATTTTCCTCTATCATACCCCATTGTCTGCATTATTTATTGCTTTTATTTATTAGCTTATTATTTATTTCAATATAAGGATAAAAAACTATAAAAGCGATTACCAAATTTATTCTTTGTACATTCCTTATCAATCGCTATAAATAATAAAATAGTCAAAGCTCATTTATAACATTTAAATGCATCTGATTGTGAGTATGCATTCGTTTATTTTGGGAGCCGGACAGCTCATCCAAAAACTTTTTCATCCAATGATTCGAACCAAATATAAGTCAACCAAAACCAAGTTAACCAAAAACTTTTTCATCCAAAATTATTTTAGCCAAAAAATAATTC